>JAJJMB010009111.1:0-14814 GCA_023531105.1 Papaver atlanticum | reverse complement strand
TTAAGTTGTTAGATGCAGGCATTATCTACCCTATTTCAGACAGCAAGTGGGTCAGCCCTGTTCAGGTTGTCCCCAAGAAATCCGGTATTACTGTAGTCCAGAATGAGAACAATGAGTTTATCCCAACCCGAGTGACCACGGGTTGGCGTGTTTGTATTGACTATAGGAAATTGAACAAGGTCACTAGGAAGGACCACTTTCCCCTTCCTTTCATCGACCAAATGCTAGAGAGATTAGCTGGACATAGTCACTATTGCTACTTAGATGGCTACTCCGGATATAATCAGATCGTTATTGCCCCTGAAGACCAAGAAAGAACTACTTTTACCTGTCCCTTTGGTACCTTTGCGTATAGACGCATGCCTTTCGGGCTTTGTAATGCCCCTGCAACTTTTCAGCGTTGTATGATGAGCATATTTTCTGACATTGTAGAACGATTCTTAGAGGTCTTTATGGATGATTTTTAAGTATTTTGTTCGTCTTTTGATGAGTGCTTGCATCATTTGTCATTAGTTTTGACTAGGTGTAAGGAGAAGAATTTAGTGCTTAATTGGGAGAAATGTAAATTCATGGTTCGTTCAGGAATTGTTTTAGGGCATATCGTATCTTCTAAGGGTATAGAGGTAGATAAAGCCAAAGTTGACCTTATTAAGACTTTACAGGTCCCAAAACCCTAAGAGATATTAGGTCATTCTTAGGGCATGCAGGTTTTTATCGTCGATTCATTAAGGATTTTAGCTTGATTTCTAGACCTCTTTGCAATTTGCTTGAAAAAGATGTTAAGTTTGTCTTTGATGATGCTTGTTTAGAGGCTTTTGAGAAGCTTAAGACTTTACTCACTACCGCCCCCATAGTCCAGGCACCCAACTGGAACCTACCCTTTGAGTTCATGTGTGATGCTTCAGATTTTGCTATTGGTGTTGTGCTAGGTCAGCGAGAAAACAAATTACTCCATGTGATTTACTATGCTAACAAAACTCTGAATGATGCCCAGTTGAACTATACTACTACGGAGAAGGAACTGTTAGCCATTATGTTTGCCTTAGACAAGTTTAGATCCTATCTCTTAGGTTCTAAGGTTATAATCTTCACTGATCATGCTGCTTTGAAGTATCTTCTTTCCAAAAAGGATACAAAACCTAGATTGATTAGATGGATCCTATTGTTGCAGGAATTTTCCTTAGACATTAGAGACAAAAAAGGTGCAGAAAATGTAGTAGCAGACCACTTGTCTAGGCTTATTGTGGATACCCCTGATGATTCCCCTCCTGTTAGAGATAGTTTTCCTGATGAACCACTGTTCTTTGTTACCCAATTACCTTGGTATGCGAATATAGTGAACTATCTTGTTACTGGTCGAATGCCCCAACATTGGGGTAAACAAGATCGTTCTAGATTTTTAGTTGAGGTTAAGCACTTCTTTTGGGATGATCCTTATTTGTTTAAGTATTGTCCAGACCAGATTATTAGGAGATGTATACATGAGATTGATCAGTCAAGTATTATTTTCTTTTGTCATGATCATGCTTGTGGGGTCACTTTAGTGCTAAGAAGACTGCTGCTAAGATATTGCAGTGTGGATTCTATTGTCCTTCGTTCTTTAAAGATTCCCACAGTTACTGTGTTACTTGTAAACGTTGCCAGAAATTAGGAACCATTTCCCATAGGAACATGATGCCCTTGAACCCTATCTTAGTTGTTGAGGTCTTTGATGTGTGGGGTATTGACTTTATGGGTCCGTTTCCTAATTCTTTTGGTAACCTATACATCCTTGTCGCTGTAGACTATGTCTCTAAGTGGATTGAGGCGGTTGCGTGTAAAACCAATGACCATAGGGTCGTAGTCCAGTTTTTGAAAGAGAATATACTTACACGTTTTGGTACGCCGCGAGCTATAATTAGTGATGGAGGTTCACACTTTTGTAATAGACCATTTGCTCTTTTAATGAAACAATATGGTATTACCCACAAAGTAGCTACCCCATATCACCCACAAACTAGTGGTTAGGTAGAGATCTCCAATAGGGAAATTAAGCGTATTTTAGAGAAAATAGTTAATCCCAATAGGAAAGACTGGTCATTGAGGCTTACCGATACCTTATGGGCTTACCGTACTGCGTTTAAGACACCCATTGGAATGTCACCTTATCGTTTAGTATTTGGCAAGGCATGTCACCTACCTGTTGAGTTAGTGCATAAATCCTATTGGGCTATTAAGCAGCTAAACTTTTCACTTGATAAGGCAGGAGCTCACAGAAAGCTCCATCTCAATGAGTTGGACGAGATTCGTAGAGATGCATACGATAGTGCTAAGGAGTATAAGAACAAAATTAAACTTGTGCATGATAAGAATATTTTACGAAAGTCATTTTCTCCAGGTCAAAAAGTTCTTCTGTATGACACTCGTTTGCATCTATTTCCCGGGAAGTTGCGCTCTCGGTGGACCGGTCCTTTTGTGGTCCGTACTGTTTTTCCTCATGGAGCTGTTGAGATCGAGACACCGGATTGTAGTAGTTCTTAGAAAGTTAACGGTCAGAGATTGAAACCCTTTTTAGAGCCCTTTCCTACAGGTGATGTGTATGAGGTCCTTCTGGAGGACCCTGTTTACCCTTGATTGACCATCGAGGTCATTGTATGTTGTATATTAGTTTTTGATTTCTCTCTTCACCCAGGTACTATCTTTCCAACTTCTCCTTGTGTTATTTTTGGTACTGCTTTTTCATTAGAAACATTGAGGACAATGTTAGATTTAAGTTTGGGGGTATGGGAAAAACTTTTTAGTTGCAATAAATAAACTCCAGAGCCTAGAAATTTATTCCTATTAAGGATGGCACTAACCAATCTAAGTGGATGGAAGCATTTTGGTTTTAGGAGTTGAGGAACCAATCTGAGTAGATGGAAACATCTATAAGAGTCTATTCGTAAAAGCACAAAGCTCAGGTGTTAGAAATAACATGATAGTTTCGCCATATCTCGTTTAGTCCTTTTCACTTCTGTTTTTATTTTATTTTCTTTTTTAAAATATGTTTCTCTAAGTGATTAGGTGGGGTTCACGATTCAAGTTGTTACCACTGCTAGGGTGTAATAGAGTGATTGAGATACTAGATAATAATAATTAAAAAAAAAAAAAAAAAAAAAGACCAGACCAATAGACTAATCGGAATAAATTTTAGCACTTGGATAGCAATATGTATGTGTTCTCCTTGTCTCCGTAGCCTAAACAAGCATGGAATGCAGGATCCACGGGAATTACCATGTAATCTGCTGACAAGAAGCATGCGCTTGGATCCATAAGATCTAATCATGTTGTTAGTTGATAGACGCATTTATGTGTCAATTTTTATCTCTATTGTGTATATTGTTAGTACCCATTTTTGTACTAATTTTGGTATTTTATCCCTTTGTAGGTGTTTTTGGAGAAATAGGCTTTTGCGGCGAAATTCGCTCGAAAAGTTGTTGAAGGCACCTGGGAGGACATTTGCTATTCGGACTCTCATTTTGGATAAGGGGTAACCCATTTCCAAATAGCTGCTAAGCACAGATCAGGATTGGATAGGGGGACACCTTCTTCACGTTTTGAAAATGAAATTTTGGCGGGAAATTTTGCCGCAGGAAGAACAAAGTGAAGATTTCGATTTTGGGCTGGTTTTGAAGAGATTAAAGATCTGATTTTTCTTGGGCTTTCTTCTTAACCATCAACAGGCGAGTTATGGGTGATTGAATGGACTGTTTTGGGCTAGATGATCGGGTTTTGATAAAACAGGGAAGAAAAAAAATATATTTATGGAAACAGGCTACACATGGAAGTTTCGTGGGATTTGGGAGAAAATATCTTCCCTGTGATTTGGCAGTATCATATACAGAGATATCTTGGGACAAAATCAGAGAAAACACGTGAAACAGAGATAATAAAAGAAATATCGCAACTTGTGGAGAAAGGAAAAAATCAAAGTTATTCTCGGATTTTCTTGGCCCTATGATGTATAAAAGAGTTGGTTCGAGTCCTATGAGGGGAAGGAACACTTTGGGGGAAGTTTAGAGCCTTAGAGAAGCGAGAAAAAAATTAACTAGAGGAGAACGCATTCTGCTGCTGCTGCTGCTGAAGAAGAAGAAGACGAAGAACATAAGACCCACAGAGTCAGTCGGAGAAGCAGTCTTATATTCAACTACACAAAGGTTCTATCGTTCCTGTTTGCAGTCACCGAAGCCTTTCAGCAACGATTCAGTCCTTTGTTTTAGACCTTCAGCGACTACAGTGTATTCTTTTACTCTTTTAATCAACTTTTGAGCTATAAATATGTACTTTGAGAAAGTGATTAATATGAGGAGCTAAACCCCTTAGCCGAGGCGACGGAGGAAGCCATTGTTCCATGAAAAGTGGTATAATTCTATTTTAATTATTTTTACAATTTTTTATATGATTATTTGCATAGAACTAATATAGGAAAATTGATTTTTATTGAGTGGTTGTGAATTGTTTTGATGGAACATGCTGGGTTTTAAAACTTTTGATGTTTCATGCTTTGTGTTTACAATTATTACTTCAGAAATCTGTTAGAGGCAAAATATTAGAATCACTTTAAAAGAAAAAAATTGCATGAATATTGATTAGTGTTTATCACTTAATTGGTTAATGGTGGAATCCAGAGTCTCGGTGTTTTTATATTTTTGATACAACTTTATTTAATTATTGAGTTTAATTTGAGTCTAAAAATCCTTCACAAGTCTTAGAGTTCGAATCTTTTTACTACTACAACTACAAAACACATCAAGTCTTAGAGTTCGATACTAGATAATAATAATAAATAAATAAAAATGAAAAAAAAAGAGAGAGACCAGACCAATAGATCAATCGGAATAAATTTTAACACTTGGATAGCAATATGTGTGTGTTCTCCTTGTCTCCGTCGCCTAAACAAGCGTGGAATGCAGGATCCACGGGGATTACCATGTAATTTGCTGACAAGAAGCATGCGCTTGGATCCACAAGATCTAATCATGTTGTTAGTTCTAAATAAATAAATAAATAATGTGTGTTCAATAAATCGACCGCTGGTTCCCTTGTATATGCCAGACGAGTTGATCTAGAATTAGGATTATTGACCACTGGTCCCCTTATATATGCCAGTTGTGTTGATATTAGTCAGACCGGTATCTCAGTCCATTAGGATAGGTTTATCTTGGCAGAGGTCTTCAGACAGATATGAGAAAACATCGTTCACCTAGTCAACATCAAAACCATCTATGTTTTTCTATATTCATCTCTTAATCTATCCATGTGATTTGTTGACTCCGGATATTGATGTCAATAGTGAAACTATCTGAGTAGAGATCTGTCACTTATATATGAATTTTAGTATGCTTGAGTGCAAACTCATGTACAGCAATTGGAATTTCGCATCAGGTTACTTCCTCCCGTAATCAATAAGTATGCCAACCAAGGATGTTCTTTAGTGCCATTTCAAGGTTCTGCGTAGATAGCTAGGGTCTGGAGTAAAGGTTTTGTGGGTACACGTCTGGTAAACCCTCCCGAGACTATAACTCGGCCACTAGGGCCACCTAGGGGTTCAAAGGCTTGTTGCACACGCTAAGTGCAATCGCGATGCCTGCGACAGTGAGTTAGGATTTTATTTTGTAGTTTTTATTTGCTCGGGACTAGCAAATAATAAGTTTGGGGGTATTTGATAGACGCATTTATGTGTCTGTTTTCATCTCTATTGTGTATATTGTTAGTACCCATTTTTGTACTTATTATGGTGTTTTATGTGTTTGTAGGTATTTTTGGGAAATAAACATTTTTGGAAAAATCGGCTCGAAAAATTATGCGGAGCACCCCTGGAGGATATTTGTTATTCGGACTCTCAGTTTGGATAAGGGGCACCTCAGTTGGGCACCTGCTATTCGCACCCCCGGTTTGGTTAGGGGGACACCCTTCTTCTTCACGGTTTTTAAAAATTGGCGGGAATATGCAGATTCAAATTTTTTTCACCTGCGGAGTTTTCTGTTTTGAATTTTGAGGAGCTGTGGAGAGATTCAATCACTCCAATCGACTCATTCCAGCTTGTTACACTCACACAGGACTGGTAAGTCCTTCATATTCGAAAAACTTGGGATGCATCGTTGGATTGAAGCAAACAGAGGACACGGGTTCTATATGAGTTACAACGAGTTTGGGACGTGTACTGCACGTGTTTTACGAAGTTTAGCTGTAAATAGGAGCTCGTAGAAGATACATATGGAGAGTCAGCAAGAATTTATCGCATGCAGAGAAGAAAAAAAAGAAATTATTCCCGAGAATAATTTTCCTTTACTGTGGAGAATTTGTGGAGTTATGAGACATTATTCTTGTTCCTGTCGAGTATAAAAAGGCATGTGGGAGCATATAGAAGGGTTACAGAGAGTTGCGGGAGAATAGGGAGAAGTTTAGAGCATCATAAAGCCGAAAAAAAAAGTTACAGGAATATTGCGTTCTGCTGGTGCAGTGAAGAAGAGGAAGAACATAAGACGCTATAGAACTGTCGTTTCGCTACAGTGACAGTGACACTTTCGCTGTATCGTTTCATGTAACAGTTAGTTTGTCACACATATAAGTGTTACAAACCCGGTTTTTATCATTTTTTCTCCCATTTCATCTTTTGTGAACCATTTTTGAGCATTAATAAAGATGAATTTTGAGCATGTTTCCATGATGATGATGAGCTAATTCTCGCGTAATCAAGGCATGGAGGAAGCTATTGATGCATGAATAATTGGTAACTATTCTATTTTTCTCTAATTTGCATTTTATAATTCACTCAAATCACTGCTTTGCATAATTTTCTTAATTAGTTGTGATTAAATTAGATGTGTTATACTTTGTTTAGATAATCTATGCTTAAGGGATACAATTAATGTTTGAGAATATACTTGATTATTTGTGAATTAAGAAAAAGAGATTTTAAAGATAATTAGAGTTTTGAAATTTTTACCATCATTCATTCATGTGTAATAGTGGAATCCAGTGTCTTTGTTATTTTCAATCTTAAAAACAAATTTGGATTTAAATTTTCTCTATTTTTAGTTTAAATAAGTCTAAAATCAATTGCTTTCACAAGTCTCAACGAACCTTTTACTACAACAAAGTTGAAATTACATCAATTTTTGGCGCCGCCGACGCGGACTTGTTTTTAAGTTAGAGTTTTTAGATTTATTATTTTTTTGGTTTTAGTTTTTTTTTTTAGATTTTCTTTATTTTCTCTTTGTTCTATTTTACGTTTCTTTGGGTATATTTCTTTGTGCTACAGGTTTGGAGTTTGGACCGAAAAGAATTTAAGCCAAAGACTTTGGTGACTACGAGATTAGGAGCAAAAGATAAATGCTAAAAGAAAAGGAAAAGAAAGACAAAGAAATTTTATTTTATTAGGTTTTTAGATTTTATTTTTATTTTAGTTTTTATTTTTTTAGATTTTGTTTTTAGAAATTGTATTAGGATATCTTCTATTTTTGTAATTTATTTTTTCTTTTGCACTTTATTCTTGGACTTTGGACTGTGAACTTTGGGACATTTTTATTTTATTTTTAAACCCTACGGAACCGTAGTTTTAAATATAAACTGTTTGCAGGGAAGGACGACGATTACGGTATCGTCTCGGCCCCTCGGGTTCGTACATGACATAGGAGTCGTGGCCCGAGTCGACTTCAGCGGTTCTTCGCCCGTCTGGTACGGGAGGTAAGTTTTTCGAAACACCCGCGGATCCCCTGTCAGCGGGTTTACTGTTTGCCTTAAGGTGAATATATGTTGAGGACTGAATACGGATTTTAATTTCCTAGTAAAGGGCAAGGATAGGCCATACAAGATAAGGGTTCGGATTTCATCACCGTTCTCTTCTTGCCCGCCTTAGGAAAACATAACCTACGCGAACCCAAGCTTAAAATATTTACTAGAACGAGACCCATAGGGTAACGCGCTTAATAGGAAAGTCGTTCGAAAAATATTGGTTACTCTTTTAAGCATACTTTGAAGTTCGGGAAGATTACTGTAAGTCAATTAGAGCCGCCTTGTAACCCAGGGAAGCATTGCCAAAGAGGTGGGGGTATCAAAGCTCCTCTAAGCTTCCCCTACTTCTCTTCGACTAACTTTATTCGGATCGATCCGGAGAGGTTTGCTTAGATTGTAACGAATTCCTTTTCGAAAGATTAGAAGCTGGTCTAGAAACAATCTAAGTGGAGCCATCATGCTTGTTGTTTGCTAGAAATTTTTAGGTTTGCTTTGGTGGAGTCAGCCTGCTGTGTGTTTGCTTAGAACCTCCCTTCCTTAGGATTTTTTTTTTTTTTAATTTTTTTTTAGTGTATGCAAAAATCGCTCAAGTCCATTAGTGAGCGTGCTTGGAAAAGAGACACTTTTGTCCGTTTGATTAGTGACGAGCCTAGAGGTTTTTCTTTTGTAAACGGGGAGCTCGAAGACTCTTCTTTGGAGAGCCCTGTTTTTGGAAACTTCAATTTTGAGAATTTAAGTCTTAGTGAGGAATTCACCCCTAGGATTTTTACTGTGCAAACAATGGCAACTTTGAAGGAGTACATGTACCCAACAAGGACCAACCGACCATCGTGCATTAAGTTGCCAGCCTCTACGGCTAGTTATGAGTTGAAACCTGGTATTCTTCAGATGATCCCTATATTTTTAGGAAAAGATGATGAAAACCCTTACTTTCACATTAGGGACTTTGAAAAAATTTGTGGAACAATTAATATTAAAGACCTTAGTGATGAAGTCTTGAAACTTAGGATGTTCCCCTTTTCCTTGAGAGATAAAGCCAAGACCTGGCTGAACAACCCACCATCTGAATCAATAAAAACATGGAAGGAACTTATTGCTGCCTTCTATTTAAAATTCTACCCCAAGCATAAAACTGCAGCTGTTAGGCAGAAAATTAGTGCTAGTGTTCAACAAGAGGGAGAATCGCTTTATAGGTTTTTAGAGAGATTCAATGATCTCCTAGCCCAATGTCCTCACCATGGGTTTGAGAAAATGAAACTAGTAGAGATTCTTTATGATGGTTTAGACTATTCGACCAACGCCACGGTCGAGTCTTTGTGCGCTGGTGAGTTCACTAGTAAAAATGTTGATGATGAGTTTTCCTTCTTAGAAGTTGTCGCTGAAAAATCCCAACAGTGGGAGTCTTGTTGATAGACGCATTTATGTGTCTGTTTTCATCTCTATTGTGTATATTGTTAGTACCCATTTTTATACTTATTATGGTGTTTTATGTGTTTGTAGGTATTTTTGGGAAATAAACATTTTTGGAAAAATCGGCTCGGAAAATTATGCGGAGCACCCCTGGAGGATATTTGTTATTCGGACTCTCAGTTTGGATAAGGGGCACCTCAGTTGGGCACTTGCTATTCACACCCCCGGCTTGGTTAGGGGGAACCCTTCTTCTTCACGGTTTAAAAAAATTTGGCGGGAAAATGCAGGTTCAAATTTTGTTCACCTGCGGAGTTTTCTGTTTTGAATTTTGAGGAGCTGTGGCGAGATTCAATCACTCCAATCGACTTATTACAGCCTGTTACACTCACACAGGACTGGTAAGTCCTTCATATTCGAAGAAATTTGGCTATAATCACGGTGGGACGAATACAGGGAAGTTCGTGTATGCAGAGAGAGATTCTCGGGATTTCTGGCTATTCTTGGAGCAATGAACGAGTCTACAACGTTGTCTACTCATTCTGGAACGTGTTTCAGTCAATTTGGAATGTGTCAGTTGAAGATTTTAGCGAGAAGAGATATGATATCGTATCTTGCATGGGAGTAAAAGAAAATATGTTTGATTGATTTCCGAGATTATGATTTATTCTCGGTCCAAATGGGTATATATACGCTTCTGGGGATTCTTAGAATGGATAGAGAGAGTTGGGAGCAGTTAGGAAGAACCAGAGAGTCGAGAAATCAAGTTGCAGGAAAACTCCATTTTCTGCTGCTGTGAAGAACACGAAGAACATTGGACGCACGCAGAACGTCGTTTTTCAACAGTGACAACGACAACTGTTTGTGGGTCGTATTGCAACAGTGTCAACAACACTCCATTTTTATCGTTCTCTGTAACAGCTCGGTTTGTAACGAACAAAAGTGTTACAAACCCGGTTTTTATCAATTTGTCTCCTATTTCATCATTTGTGAACCATTTTTGAGCATTAATAAAGATGAATTTTGAGCATGTTTCCATGATAATGATGAGCTAATTCTCGCGTAATCAAGGCACGGAGGAAGCTATTTATGCATGAATAATTGGTAACTATTCTATTTTTCTCTAATTTGTATTTTATAATTCACTCAATCACTACTTTGTAGAATTTTAATTGTTTGCATAATTTTTCCTAATTAGTTGTGATTCAATTAGATAGGTTATTCTTTGATTAGATAATCTATGCTTAAGGGATACAATTAATGTTTGAGAATATGCTTGATAATTTGTGAATTAAGAAAAAGAGATTTTAAAAATAATTAGAGTTTTGGAATCTTTATCATCATTTATTCATGTGTATTAGTGGAATCTAGTGTCTTGGTTATTTTCACTCTAAAAAAAACAAATTTGGATTAAAATTTTCTCTACTTTTAGTTTAAATTAATCTAGCTTTCACAAGTCTTACGAACTCATTCTTACCACTATCTAAAATTACATCAATTTTTGGCGCCGCCGACGCGGACTTGTTTTTAAGTTAGAGTTTTTAGATTATTTTTTTTAAGATTTTTATTATTTTGTCTTTGTTCTATTTTACGTTTCTTTGGGTATATTTCTTTATGCTACAGGTTTGGAGTTTGGACCGGAAAAAATTTAAGCCAAAGACTTTGGTGACTAAGAGATTAGGAGCCAAAGATAAAAGCTAAAAGAAAAGGAAAAGAAGGACAAATAATTTTTTTTTTATTTTTTCTTTTATTAGATTTTTAGATTTTTATTTTTTAGATTTTATTTTTAGAAACTGTATATAGGAATTTATTTTTGTATTTTATTTTTATTTTTGGGACATTAGAACACTTGGACATTTTTATTTTATTTTTAAACCCTACGGAAGGGTAGTTTTAAATACAAACTGTTTGCAGGGAAGGACGACGATTACAATATCGTCTCGACCCCTCGGGTTCGTACATGACATAGGAGTCGTGGCCCGAGTCGACTTCAGCGGTTCTTCGCCCATCTGGTACGGGAGGTAAGTTTTTCGAAACACCCGCGAATCCCCTGTCAGCGGGTTTACTGTCTTCCTTAAGGTGAATATATGTTGAGGACTGAATACGGACTTTAATTTCCTAGTAAAGGGCAAGGACTGGCCATATAAGATAAGGGTTCGGATTTCATCACCGTTCTCTTCTTGCCCGCCTTAGGAAAACATAACCTACGCGAACCCAAAACCTAAAATATTGACTAGAACGAGACCTATAGGGTAACGAGCTTAATAGGAAAGTTGTTCGAAAAATATTGGTTACTCTTTTAAGCACACTTTGAAGTTCAGGAAGATTACTGTGAGTCGATTAGAGCCGCCTTGTAACCCAAGGAAGCGTTGCCAAAGAGGTGGGGGTATCAAAGCTCCTCTGAGCTTCCCCTACTTCTCTTCGACTCACTTTATTCGGATCGATCCAGAGAGGTCTGCTTAAATTATAACGAATTCCTTTTCGAAAGATTAGGAGCTGGTCTAGAAACAATCTAAGTGGAGCCATCATGCTTGTTGTTTGCTAGAAATTTTTAGGTTTGCTTTGGTGGAGTCAGCCTGCTGTGTGTTTGCTTAGAACCTCCCTTCTTTAGGATTTTTATGTTTATTTTTTTTAGTGTATGCCAAAATCGCTCAAATCCATTAGTGAGCGTGATTGGAAAAGAGACACTTTTGGCCGTTTGATTAGTAACGAGCCTAAAGGTTTTTCTTTTGAAGACGGGGAGCTCGAAGACTCTTCTTTGGAGAGCCCTGTTTTCGGAAACTTCAATTTTGAGAATTTAAGTCTTAGTGAGGAATTCACCCCTAGGATTTTTACTGTGCCAACAATGACAACTTTGAAGGAGTACATGTACCCAACTAGGACCAACCGACCATCGTGCATTAAGTTGCCAGCCTCTACGGCTAGTTATGAGTTGAAACCTGGTATTCTTCAGATGATCCCTATATTCTTAGGAAAAAAAGATGAAAACCCTTACTTTCACATTAGGGACTTTGAAGAAATTTGTGGAACAATTAATATTAAATACCTTAGTGAAGAAGTCTTGAAACTTAGGATGTTCCCTTTTTCCCTGAGAGATAAAGCCAAGACCTGGCTTAATAACCTACCATCTGAATCCATAAAGACATGGAAGGAACTTATTGATGCCTTCTATTTTAAATTCTACCCTAAGCATAAAACTATAGCTGTTAGGCAGAAAATTAGTGCTAGTGTACAACAAGAGGGAGAATCTCTTTATAGGTTTTTAGACAGATTCAATGATCTCTTATCCCAATGTCCTCACCATGGGTTTGACAAAATGAAACTAGTAGGGATTCTTTATGATGGTTTGGATTATTCGACCAAAGCCACGGTCGAGTCTTTGTGCGCTGGTGAGTTCACTAGTAAAAATGCCGATGATGCGTTGTCCTTCTTAGAAGATGTCGCTGAAAAATCCCAACAGTGGGAATCTTGTGTTGAACCCCCTAAAAGACTCTTGATCAATAGAAGTAGCACCAATGTGGTTGATACAGGCTTTGGGTCTGATGCTAAGTTTACTGCTTTGTCTAAAAGGTTAGAAGCTTTGGATTTGAATCAATCTAAACATTGGTATTTTGTTGAACCTGATAATAGGATTAGAGCATCTCAAGTCTCTAGTTGTGGAATAGAACCCAGTAACTCGTTTTGGGAAGATCAGGATAGTGAAGAGAAAGCCCATGCTGTCTATAACAATGCTAGATTTGAAAACCGACAGAAGTTTGACCCCTACTCAGAGACCTACAACCCTGGTTGGAGAAACCATCCTAATTTCTCTTGGTCTAAAGGACAGAGTCAAGGACAGTCTAGTAATTCTCAGCCTCCCCCAGGTTTTGGTTATAATAAGAACCCTTCGGGTCAAGCCCAGTTCCAGAACCCTTCTGAGAATAGAATAACTAGCTTAGAAGAATCTCTTAGCTTACTAAAAAGGAGCCAGGACATGTTCATAAAGACCCAAGAAGCATTACTGAAGAACCAGGCGGGTTTTCAAGAGGAAACCAAGCAGAATTTTCAACATAATGCCAAATCTCTTGCTAAGTTAGAACTTCAAGTTAGTCAAATGGCTAAGATTCTAAGTGGGAGAGATAGTGGGAGTTTTCCTAGTCAAACTCAACCTAATCCTAGAGGATTTCATGAAATAGGAGGAAGATCATCTGATCATGTGAATTCAATCAAAACCCTTAGGAGTGGTAGAGAAATAGACAATAAGGTTTCCATGCCTGATAGTGAACATGTTGTAGTTCACCCTTCTGAATCAGAAGTTGAAGAGATTGATGGAACCTCTAAGGAGACTGATAAGGCCCCTGATAAGCCAAACTTTGTTCCTAGAGCCCCATTCCCACAATTACTGGTACCAACTAAGAAGGAGTCCACTTTTAATGACATTTTGGAGGTTTTTAAGCAGGTAACTATCAACCTTCCATTATTAGATGCAATTAGGCAGATTCCTCCTTATGCCAAGTTCCTTAAGGACTTGTGTACGCGAAAGCGTAAGCTCGGTGTCCATAAGAAAGCCTTCCTAGCTAGTCATGTGAGTTCTATTATTCAGAATACTACTACTCCTAAGTATAAAGACCCAGGTTCCCCTACCATTGCCTGTACAATAGGGAAATACCGTGTTGAGAAAGCGCTGCTTGACTTAGGAGCCAGTGTGAACCTACTCCCATACAATGTGTACCTTGAGCTAGGACTTGGTGAGATGAAACCTACCCAGATAACACTTCAGTTAGCTGATAGGTCCGTAAAAATTCCTCGTGGTGTGATCGAGGATGTTCTTATTGAGGTCGACAAGTTTATTTATCCAGTGGATTTTGTTATCCTAGATACCCAACCTGTCCCTGACCCAGAGAACCAGATACCGGTAATTCTAGGTCGCCCGTTTTTAGCTACATCTAATGCGATCATCAACTGTCGAAACGGTATTATGAATCTGTCTTTTGGTAACATGACCATTGAGCTGAACATTTTTCATATTAGTAAGCTACCCTCTGAACTAGATGACTCGAGCATAGAAGAGGTCAACATGATAGGAACATTAGTCGAGGAGTCATTACCAAACACTTTGTTAGAAGATCCACTAGAGAAATGCCTAGCCCATTTCGGGATTGATTTTGATGATGATAATGTGATTAATGAGGTGAATGCTTTGTTAGATTCAACCCCTTTGTTTGACACTAGCAATGTTTGGAAATCTAAGTTCGAACCATTACTAGTTTCTGAGTTTACTCTAGTTCCTTCGTTAGGAAAGCCTCCTAAGTTGGACCTTAAACCATTAACAGATTCCTTGAAGTATGTGTTTTTAGGCCCAGCTGAAACTTTACCTGTGATTGTAGCATCCAACTTGGATAGTGATCAGGAAAGTAGGTTAGTAACCGTTCTTCAAAACAACAAGGAAGCTTTAGGATGGACCATAGCAGACATTAAGGGTATAAGTCCTACAGTTTGTATGCATCAGATTTATTTAGAGGAAGAAACCAAACCTTCTAGGGAGATGCAACGTCGACTAAACCCTAATATGAAAGAGGTAGTTCGAACCGAGGTTCTTAAGTTGTTAGATGCAGGCATTATCTACCCTATTTCAGACAGCAAGTGGGTCAGCCCTGTTCAGGTTGTCCCCAA
>JAJJMB010009105.1:0-12895 GCA_023531105.1 Papaver atlanticum | reverse complement strand
TTATTGTTTAGCTTAGGATTGAATCTTTCTTCTATTCTTTGTATTTTGTCTTCATATAAATACGTAATGAAACATAACAAGTCTACACAATTGTGAGACTATTCATAACCATATCTAGATTCTAAGAACCAACACATGAAGTAGATGATGTTGGATCATAATCTATGGTGTAAATGTCATTATCATAGCTATCAAGGATACAATCATGAAGTATAAGACGTAATCTATTGATTTCATTAGCGCGATTCAAGTGATTTCGAACAAACTCACCATCATTCAATAATTTGTACCAGGTTTTGTTTAGACACCTGAATCTCCCAATTGACTTCACATGTAACCTCGCAAAGAGGTCCAGAATGATTTCTTATGGGATATTCGTCATCGCTGATGTATTTAAAAATAAAAAATCAGATAAACTTATCAGTATTTTATAAATCTATTGAATTGATCTCTACCCCAAAAGTATTATTAAATTTAAAACAAATCAAATTAATATCATCGTAATGCAAATACAAGTGAAAGAGAGGGGGGTGAGTACCTGCAGCAACACGAATAGAAGGTTGAGGATGAGGAATTTTTAGGGTTTGATTTCTTAAGAAATATATATAGAAAGGTGGGAGAGTGATTTTCTCATTGAAAATTGTGAAGAATGGAAAGAAAAATAAAAAATGAAATGAGTTCTTAAATGTAGGACTTAATTTTTATTTTCATTCGTGTATAAAGCGGATGCACTGATACTTGGACCGAACACGGAAGATGGTGGACTCCATCCACTGCCCATTGCTAGGTTTGACTAAATTTCCATGCCTTTTCCATTTCAACGTAGAAAATTCGTTGGAAAAAAAATGAATCGTCGAAAACATGCAGTCGCACTAATTTTTTTATTTCCATGCGTGAATAGCAATAAGCTTGTTGGGAGGAACAAAAGAATCCGACTTGCCGTTACCTTTTGGAGTCGTGACTGTGAGAGCAAGTACCATGATTGTGGTATACTGCTAGTACAGGGATTTAAGTCACTGAGCGCTATTTATAGCTTGCAAATTCAAGTTTGGTCTCATCCTAGTTATTTTTCACTGTATCATAAACCTTGTGTCTAATCTCCAAAAACTCAGATTAGGCGGCATTAACACAAATGAAGATCGAGAGATAGAGATGTAAACACACACAAAGAACAAAAGAAAAGTTGATTAAATTATCTCAATGAAAAAAATGGGAGACAGAAAAGAATAGTTTCAGTGAAGTATATTCAACTTAACTTTACATCTCAATTTATACTAACCAGTCGACTAACAAATTCCTGAAGGTTCTCCTACTTTTATTCCACTTACTTAAACATGGACTCATCTAACTCCTACATTGACTGAACTGAAAGATATACTTGCGACTAAATCAAAAGACAAAATCAAACTTACTACAATCTCGGAGCTGCACTACTTTGTGATACCCCCCCTTACAGCAGACTCCCATCAACCACTCCAAGAGACCTTCTAAATATTTTAAACTTTGCTACCGGAAGTGCCTTTGGAAATATATCAGCAACTTGATCTTCAGATTGAATTGTCTGCAAGAATGTCTTCAGTTAATACTTTTACTCGAACAAAATGGTAGCGAGCTTCGATATGTTTGGTACGTGAATGAAACACAGGATTTCCAGCAAGCCGTATTGGACTTTCATTATCACAACAAATGGAAACTGGATAGTTAAATGTTGTAACCATTTCCTGAATGAGTCTTTTCACCCATATGCATTCTTGGGTTGCCATAGAAACTGCCACATAATCAGCTTCACAACTTGAAAGAGCAACAGTAGTTTGCTTCTTACTGCACAATGAGATTGCAGCTGAACCAATATTAAAACAATAACCAGTGGTAGAACGTCTATCATTTACGTCACCTGCCCAATCTGCATTAACAAAGCCACTTAAAGAAAATAGTTTGGTCTTTCTATACATTAACCTAAAATTCAGAGTGCCTTTCACGTAACGAAGAATCCTCTTTGCTGCTAGTAAATGGCCAACACATTGCATGTTCATGAACTGAGATACCACTCCTACAGAGTAGCGATATCAGGCCTTGTAATAGTTAGATAAAATAAACTTCCAACAAGTTGACGAAAAAGTGTCGCATTCTCCAATACATGTCCTTCTTCCCTTGTTAAGTTGAGAGATGGTTCCATTGATGTAACCATTTCTTTCGAATCTTCCAGGCAAAAACGACTCAGTAAACTAGTTGCATACCCTTATTGTTTCACAAAGTAACCATCTACTTTTTAACCTTCCAAACCGAGGAAACACCCAACTTCGCCCAAGATTTTCATATCAAAACGTACAGACAAGTCACCTCGAAGACGATTTATTTCAATATCATCATCTCCAGTGAAGATCGTATCATCCACATATAAAAGAAGCATTATGCATACTGTAGTTGTCTTCTTAATGAACAAACTTGAATCAGAGTTTGACGGTTTCAAGCTACATAAATTAATATATTGAGCAATCTTACCATTCCAAACACGTGGTGCTTGTTTTAGGTCGTACAATGCCTTCTCGAGTCGGAATACATGATGATGATGTTGCTTAGAAACCAATCCTTGAGGTTGTTCCATAAAGATATCACGATCTAATTCACCATAAAGAAATGCATTCTTCACATCTAATTGCCATAAACTCCACCTTTCATATGCAGAAAGAGGAATAAGAGTACGCAGTGTTATCATTCTCGCAACTGGACTGAAAGTCTCTTCATAGTCTAAACCATACTGCTGAGAAAAACCACGTGCCATAAGTCGAGCTTTGTAGCGATCTACAGTGCCATTTGCCTTCTTCTTTAACTTGTAGACCCATTTGCAAGTAACCAAGTCAGCGTCATCCGGTTTTGGTACAAGCTCTCATGTAGAATTCTTATCCAATGCATCTATTTCTTCACGCATCGCAACTTCCCATTCAGCAACTCCTTCAGCTTCATTATAATGTCTTGGTTCACCTTCATAAGTAACTCACATCAGAAAGCAAGAAGTTACATACAAATGATTACCTTGAACCTCATAATCAGATAGGTGACTAGGTGCTCGTCATTCTCTTGTAGACCTACGGACAACGTCTTGTTGAATAGGAGAATCTCCATCTCGAGAAGTAGAATCGCCATCCCCTTGTTCTCGAGAATCAGTATCAAGTAAAAAAGGATCTAAAACAGTAGTGTCGACACCATCATACGGCGTCACTTCATCGAACACCACGTTACGAGATACCGTAACCTTTTTTTGTCTCAATATCCATACACCTCCACCCCTTCCTGTGTGAATCATATCCAACAAACATACATTTTCTAACTTTCGGGTCAAGCTTAGTTCGATTACTCTTGGGAATATGAACATAACAAAATGAACCAAAAACCCAAAAGTAATTCACATTAGGTTTAACAACATACAAATTTTCAAAAGGGGATTTATCAGTACCTGGCCACGGAGGTAGTTGATTAATCATATGAAAAGCACATTTAATAGCTTCTGCCCATAGAGCTCTAGGCAGTTGATTTTCATGCAACCATGACAAGCACATTTCAGTAAGGTGGGCTAGTTTTCTTTCAGCAACTCCGTCCTGTGTTGCGGGGTATCTGACATGTCATCTGGAGACGAATTCCATGTTCTCTGCAGTATTTAAAGAACTCATCCGACATAAATTATCCTCCATTGTCAGCACGTGGACTTTTAATCATCTTCCCAAATTCCTTTTCTACTTACATTTTTAATTTTACAAAGATCGAAAAAGCCTCATCTTTGTGTTTCAAAAAATAAACCCAACAAAACCAAGTGAAATCATCCACAATTACCATTAAATATTGAAAACCAACATAACTAGGTGTCTTTGTTGGTCCCAAAAAATCTGAATGAAGTAATTGAAATAAAGAAGTAGACCGACTTGTTGAAATTTGGAAAGGAAGGCGACGAGACTTACCATACTGACAACCAGAACATACAACATTTGTATGCATCTTCCGAAATAATGGCACACCTTCAAGCAATTGTTTGATGGAAATTTGTTGTAATAACTGATAACCAACATGACCCAGTCGTGCATGCCAAAGTGAAATACTTGCATTTTGGCTTGTCTTTTCAACATAAGCTTCACCAGCAGCTAAAACATATAAAAAATCTCTTCTTTGTCCAGTAAAGAGAACATCAGCATCAACGGATTTGAAATTTGAAAGAATTTTAACATCATTTGGACGAAATAAAAAACATACCTCCCAGAATCAGTTATTTGCGGTACGGAAGAAAGATTCTTTTTTAATCCCGGAACATGATAAACATCTGTTAACTCAACGCCATCGACATTAGAATTGTCCTTAACAGTTAGATGACTTTCTTTTACTACTGGGTATAGCGAGTTATCATCAGTAACAATAACTCTCCTCCCTTGGTGTGTACGAACTTCAAAGAGAAGAGAAGCATTACCCGTGGCATGATGAGAACAGCCAGAATTTATAATCCAGTCTTTGGTATAATTAATGGAATTATTATAACCTTTTCTTACATTCGTGGATGATTCACTAACTTCAATAGAAAAACATTGCTCCCAAGTAGGTTGATTATCCTCCTCTTCTTCATGAAAACATTAGCATCTTCATCTGTAAGCTTTACACGACAATTTGGTTCTATGTGACCAGATTTGCCACACCTTTTACAAATAATTTTCACCCGACAGTGCTTTTTGATATGTCTATTCTTACCACATCTATGGAAGGATATGGCTTCATCTGTTGGTTTTGTAGTAGACTTGTTTCTATCATCATATCTGGTGAAGAGCACATCCTCGACTTCAGAAGTAGGCTTGCTGGACATTTTCTTGATTAACTCTTCTTGATTAGACATCAAGTTCTCTAGCTCAATGACAGGGGGTTGAGTTTGCCACCCTTGTACTGTAGTAATAAACGGCATAAAATCCTTCATCAAACCATGTATAAGATAACGACGCAATCTAGCCTCTTTAATTGGATCATCTGGTTCTAATTCTGAAATTTCATAACACAGATTCTTAACTTTTAAGAAGTATTCTGGAATAGAGAAATTACCTTGACTTACCATAGCAAGTTCATTTTCAAAATATTGAAGTCTTGTAGTATTATTCTTAGTAAAAAAGTTTGCAAGAGTATCCCATATCTTCTTAGGTGTATCCATATCACGGATCTGATCAATAAGTTCTCTACCGATCGATGTTCGCAATGCATACATATCTTTCCCACATCTAACCTTCCACTTACGGCGTGCCTCTAAATTCTATTGATTTTCCACTGGAATTCGTTCTGTACCTGAAACCAACTCCCATAAATCTTGTCCTTAAAGATAAGATTCCATACATAGCTTCCAATATTGGTAATTACTACCAACAAGTTTCCCTACAGTAGGCTGAGAAAGAGAACTTCCACCATCCATGTTTATTAAATCAGTAGAAAGTATAAAAACACCTCTGCAACGGAAAACTATGTTAAAAATAAATAAATCAAAGAGTAATAAAATCAAACACTCTGTGAGCAACAAAGGAAAGAACACTCTATCACTAACCTAGCTCTAGTATACCATAACACAAATGAAGATCGAGAGATAGAGATTTAAATACACAGAGAGAACAAAAGAAAAGTTGATTAAAATATCTCAATGATAAAAATGGGAGACAGAAAAGAATAGTTTCAGTGAAGTGTATTTAACTGAACTTTACATCTCAATTTATACTAACCAGTTAACTAAATCAGGGCTACTGAAAAGAGCCCAAAGGAGTGGAAACTTAAGGAATATGGAGACACAGATAGGAAAATAAAAGAAACTCAAGACCAAATCCAAAATTGTTTGAACCAGCAGATGATAGATACTCAGGAGCATCAAAGATTGCAACAACAACTAAAGAACCTATATGAAATCAAGAACAGAACTGCTTATCAACAATCCATAGAAAATCTGATCAAGTACCAAGACAGGAATTCTAGAGTATTTCATGCTCAGACAAATTATAGAAGAAGATGCAATCAAATATATGCTCTGGAAAACAAGCACGGGGAATGGAAAGATTCAAGGGAAGAGATAGATGCAATTCTCAAGGAACACTTCCAGGAAATTGCCACAACTAGTCTACCAGAAGATGACTCTGAGATTATGGACCTCATTACTCCTTGCATTACAGAGACAGAAAACTTAGAGTTAACAGTAGTTCCAAATGAGAATGAAATCAAGAACAATGTGGCTCAGATAAGATCATGGTCATCCCCATCCCCAGATGGATTTCAGGCAGGTTTCTATCAGCAGAATTGGGAACTAGTTGGTGAAGATATTATAAAAATGGTGCAAGAATTTTTTAGGAAGGGAAAATGCTGAAAGAGCTCAACCACACCTTTCAAACCCTCATACCAAAAAACAATTGTATCCAAAACCCTTCAGACTTTAGACCCATCAGCTTATGCAATATCTTCTACAAGATTATCTTAAAAATCATGACAAACAGAATGAAACCCCTTCTCCACAAATTAATATCCCCTTGGCAAGCAGCTTATGTCCCTGGAAGAAATATAATGGATAACAAAATCATTGCTCATGAAGTAATACAGTACATGAAAACTACCCAAATGAGCAATGGAGCAGTGACAATAAAACTAGATATGTCCAAGGCATTTGACAGAATGAAGTGGAAATTCATCATCAACATTCTCAAAAGACTGGGATTCTCGGACAAATGGTGTCAATTGGTAAATCAATGTATCTCTACAACAACAATTTCTATCCTTCTAAATAAGTCACCAATCGAAACTATCAAGCCAACAAGAGGCTTAAGACAAGGAGATAGTCTATCCCCTTACATGTTCATTACATGCATGGAAGGACTCAGCAAAATGATCCAAGCTTCAGTCATTAATAAAACCATACAGCCTATATATCCATCTAAGGAATGTCCACCAATTTCCCATTTGTTCTTTGCAGATGACTGCATCCTGTTCTCCTCAGCTGATACAAACTCCATCAACAATCTTCAATGCATCATCAACAAATTATGTAAAGTATCAGCACAAATGGTGAATTTGAATAAGTCTAGTCTTCACTTCAACAAAAAGCTAAAGGATGAAGTTAAACAATAGATATGCAACAAACTTGACATGAAGATTATGCCACTGGAAGAAAAATATATGGGAATCAATCTCTTCATTGGCAGACAGAAAACCAAGTGCTTTAGTAATATTCAAGACAAAATGCAGAAGAGATTATTATAGTGGCAAGCTGGTATATCCAATCAAGCTGGAAGGAGCATCCAAATTCAGTCAGTTACCAACTTAATGGCCCAGTTTCAAATGAGTTGTTTCATTCTGCCTCAACAAAATATCAACAAGTTAGAAGCTATTCAGAGAAGATATTGGTGGAACAAAAATCAAGGAAAAGGAGGTTACTTCAAGTCTTGGGGGAGTATAAGCATTCCAAAAAGATGGGGAAGATTAGGCTTCAAAAATCTGAAAGTTTTTAACGAGGCCATGGTCACCAAATTAGCCTGGAGATTGGTTCAAGAAAAAGACAGGAAATGGGCAAAAGTTTTGAAAGCTAGACATTTCAAGAAAGAAGATATTTTGCAGGATGATATTTCAAACAAAGGAAATGATATTTGGCAAAGCATATGCACTGGTATTAATTGGGTAAAGCAATATCACATTTGGCAAATGGGAATGGGAAGAATGTTTATGCTTTCAGGGACAACTGGATAGAGGGGTTCACTGCTCAACAAATTCAACAAAATTTCTCCACTTATGAAGAATATCCTTATTACATGAGAGTGAATGAGCTGATTGATCAATATACTCAAAGTGGTAACATAAATCTCCTGCAAACTTACTTCACTCAAGAACAAATGGAGAAAATCTTAAATATCAGGCCCTATTTACAACAAGAAGATGGAATTCTTTGGTCTCTAACAAGAAGTGGTCATTTCACAGTTAACTCCACTTACAAAGCTATTCTCTATCAAAATAACCAAATCCTAGCTAGAAAGGAGGAAGAAGCAAAATTTTGGCTCAGCACATGGCATCTGCAGATTCCTCATAAATGCCAATTATTCTTATGGAAAGTTGCTCATGACATAGTTCCTGTGAATGAAAGATATGCTAGATATACTCAGATACAAGAAGTGCATTGTCAAAGATGCAACACAGAAGAAGAAACCATCACACATCTTTTGATTCAATGCAACTATGCTAGAAATGTGTGGAATGTTGTTTCTCCAGAGATTCTTCAAAACCTCAGCAATGTCACAGATATTCAACACTGGTTAAGAAGTTGGTACAACTCTGACAACAACATCTCATTCCACAAAAAAGCCATGACAAACCTTATAGTCATCACAATGTGGTTTATATGGAAATCCAGATGTGAGTTGGTCTTCAACAACAGCAGATGCACAAGCACAAGTTTAAAGCACCTGATTTTAACTTTCTGCAATGATAATAACATTCATATAAATCCTAGTGCTAATATGACTCAAGTTGCTAGAAACTTGAATCACAGGAATGGTGCTAGCTACAGTAACAATAATAACTGGAATCCACATCCTATAGGAAAACTAAAAATTAACATTGATGCCTCTGTTTTACCTGATCATTCTATTGCTGGTATTGCTCTAATCATAAGAGATTTTACATGGAGGATGGTGGAAGCCTGGACTCTGGTAGAAAGGGTTAGAGATGTTGCTCAAGTTGAAGCAATGGCGGCTCTAAAAGCTCTCCAATGGATCATCTAGCTGCAACTGCAGATGGTCATTGTGGAAGGAGACAACAAAGAAGTCATGGAAAGTATAAATGGATCTCATATTACTACCAGATGGGAGGATGCTTATGTTATCAAGGAGTGTCAACATTTAGTTAAGTGTTTAGGAAATGTTCAATTGTGTTTTAGGAGTTGAAAATGTAACCAAGTAGCTAGCTGATCTACTTGCTAAGTATGCTAGAAATAATAATTGTGGTAGGAAATGGTGTGCTGATCTTCCTTTGTGTGTCAGGTCTAGACTATAATTTGAAAAAGGGTCATGTAATGTTTAACTTTCGGCTTTATGCCTTTTTGTGCCTTAATGAAATTTCTTTCGCTTTTCTTTCAAAAAAAAAAAAGTCAACTAACAAATTCCTGAAGGTTCTCCTACTTTTATTCCACTAACTTGAACATGGACTCAACTAACTCCTACATTGACTGAACTGAAAGATAAACTTGCGACTAAATCAAAAGACGAAATCAAACTTACTACAATCTCGGAGCTGCACTACTTTGCGATAGACATTACTATTTCCAAGACTCAGGACGTAGTACACTAAGATTCATCTCTTCTTATACCAGAAGTGTTCGTAAGTAGCACAACCACCGGAAGTTGGATTCAGACTTGGCGGCCTCCACCAGTGAAGGCTAAAAGCTTAAAACATAGGGAGTTAAAATAAGCAATATAGACTCGTCAATCCAAGATCCGAACTGTACACTCAGGATCAGCACATAATAGTGAACATTCCAACCATATTAATTTATTGATTAACATATCCCGCAACTTTAATGAATATTTCAACCAGTTGTACATGCAAACAAAGTAATGGACAAGCTCGAGTTTAAAGAAGTTGGTAATACCGCAAGCTCAAGCATAAAATAATGGGTTTTGTTAACTTGTATCCCTGTATATAGGATAAGGACTCATTAATAATCATCTTTTTGTCTTGGAATAAGGTAATTTATGTCGTAATTATCTTGGATTAAGGTTTTCATGTTTTTCAAAAAACATCTATTCCATCTTTACCCTTATCAATATATAATTTCAACTTTAATATATGTACCAAAAGATTCAATTAATTATTAACATCTAAAATATTTGTCCGGTTATTTTGGTGATTTTCTTTTAAGAAATTTAACTTTAATATCTGTACAAACAGGAGAAATTTATTTTGGTGATTTTTTTTAAAGAAAATTAACGGAGAAGTAGGCCCCACATTGTGTTGAAGTTTTTTTTTTTTTTTTTTTTTTTTTGAAGCATGCATATATTATAAAAGCAAAATTGTCATTACACAAGGAAATGTGATTCCCCTAGAATCGCTTAAAAGAATATGGTTAAGAAAAGTCGGGTTCGCCCGGTCCATATTGAGGTTGAGTAGTTTTCAGCTTGGCTACCGTCCGTCGCATAGTTCGCTAGACCATCTGCTGCTTGGTTCCATTTTCTGTAATTGTGCTGAATAGCACAACATGGAATTTGACACATCCGGTGTTTAATTTCTGCAACCATTTCTGATATATATACCAAGGGGCTTCTGTTGGAGTTTTAATGAAGTGTATGAGACTTTCATAATCTGCCTCAAATAACACTTTAGACCATCCTCTTTCCGTGGCAGTTCTGGTTGCTAATACTGCTGCCCATGTTTCTGTTGTGAACGACGAGGTTAATCCTAGAGGTTGAGCAAGAGCCATTATCGTTTGCGCATTCGAGTCCCTGTAAATGAACCCTGCTCCCGCCATACCTGGGTGGTCTCTAGCAGCTCCATCAATGTTGACTTTAATCCAATCTGCTGTTGGGTAGCATCAACCCACTTGAATGGTTATGGTTGTTCTGGTTATGTTTGTAGCAGTTCGAGGCGGCGGTTCTCACGGGAGAACGGGAGGGGAGATCGTTAGAGCCCTTTCAAATTCCTATTTTTGTGCCAAAGATCTTTCCATAATGTCTGCAATAGTGGATGGTGCTTGATAGAACACGAGTTCATTTCTAAAGTGACCAGAAAAGAAAACAACCTGCTATGATAGAAGATGTATTGGCCCGAGTTTGGAGTATTTGTGAAATTGTTGTTTGGGGGGTTACGGTAATTGATTGGTTGTTACCTTGGCGTTGGTTTGTTGATATGCGGTTTGAAAAGGTGGTCCAAGTGGATATTGCTACTTGGCACTGAATAAGCATGTGTTCAGATGTTTCTGGTGCGGAGTTGCATCGGGGCAAAGGTTGGTATTTGAAAAAGCGGGGTCTAACAACCACCACTACACCAAATCATCGATTTTGAGACATTTATATCTGTTGCTACAAATTTAAGAGACACATATAATTGTCTCAAATCGTTCGTCCGGAATCCTTTGAGACCTATAAAGAGACACTTATAAGTGTCTCTTAATTAACTAAAGCGACACATTAGGCGTTTCTTAAATTAATTAGCGACGCTTAATTAAAGCGACGCATTAATTAATTAAGAGACGTGTATAATATGTCTCTTATTCTATATGCAACACATTCGTGTATAATATTCGTCTCAAAATTAAATTAGTTTAAAAAAAAAAACTGGTTTTTCAATTGGGAATTCCCAAAATCAAAATTCCCTGCACCTGCACATTCATTTTCTGCACCTGAATACAGGCACCTAGCCATCCATTCCATTCTCCATCAAATATGAAATATGAAAACACAATTCAATCTTATTATATGATCAATATCTCAGTCACAATTACATATGTGAGATACTTAAAATTACAACAACAACAAAAAAACAGCTAGTTCCAATAACTGCAAGTCTCTCGCTATAATTTGGGATCAAAATTCAACATATTTTTGTATAGAATAAAACGGTACTTCCTATAAATTCTATCAATCAATACCATGGGACTTCATCCACATTTTTTACATGAAATTAAGAAAGGAATTACCTACAACTTGTTCAAATCAATATCCTATTATGATTGTCCAACGCTTTCTTCTTGATTTCCTTATAATGCCACCTGATGTAAATGGAAAATCTGTTGGAGTCAGTTTAAATACCAAAGAAACAGGAGCACAAGATGCAAAATAAGATAACCTGAGCAGTAAAAAGATGCCTTCTTCAACAGTAACAAGAAATTCAGAGCAATCACACAAGTTTTCTCATCATACACACAATTTCCAGACATAAGGAAGAGATGCCTTTGCTAGAGCATTTCATTCACAAGTGATCTGCATAACACACAAACACGGAACAAAGTTCAAAACCAAAGCCAACAACAACAATTAAAACAAGGATTGTAACATTACCAATTTGGTAACTCTATGAACCAAAACATATCAATCGCATTTTAGTATTTCAACTTACACATAATGATTCTGAGTTCAATGAAGGCACACTGAGCTTCCGCTTCCTCGATGAGACTGAAAAAGAAACATCATTTCTTAATAGATGAGAAACAAAAGTAATAACACAACACTGAAAACAGCTCTAACAGCAACTACCTGTCAAAGCATGGGATCCCAAGAGCCATTCCAAGAACTTGAGCTTTTAACCATACATAAAATCTCCGAAGCCTGTATTTATAGCAAGTGGCAACACCTTTTTCGCATTCGTCCCAGCCTATCTCCACTGTATCATACCCAACATCATCAGTACTACAACCAAATCCCCTTTTAAGTTAAAACTTCAAAAGATAAAGTTTTTCATACCTGGTTTCCTAACCCAGAGCGCCGTCTATATGTATCTTGTCCTCTAATATAGTTCCTGCCATATACACGGACAAGACAACTGTGATTATAATAGAAAAACAAAGTTCAAGAGTAGCTTCCATTGTGCATCTCCTCACAAAGCTTCAAAAGCAAGTTCACCTATTGACAACTGATATTATTATGAGCTCAGGATACTTGTCGTTCTTCAACTGTAATATTTCTGCAGGTACCCATAGTCTGCTGCAAGAACAGAAAAGAGCACAAAGGATGAGGAGGCAGAGATGGAGAAATCAAATTGCAAAATCACAAGCATAGATAGAATTGGACCTGAAAAATACCACTTTTGAGCAGCTCTCCTTCATGTCCACCAACCAACTGAATTAAGTTATAAAAGACGAACTGATATTACTGTGAGCTCAGGATACTTGTCGTTCTTCAACTGTGATATTTCTGCAGGTACC
>JAJJMB010009088.1:2663135-2786078 GCA_023531105.1 Papaver atlanticum | reverse complement strand
TGTAAAACAATTAAACGCGTAAAAGGAATCCTCCCATAAATAAAACTCCTAAAGGAAAAACTTGCAAAAACAAATCCGAGTAGACATAAGGCTTGGTGCGTGATATACGCGCATAACGCATGGGTTGGTCCAAATATCTTTTAGGAAAATCAACTTGCAAATCAAGCTAGGTTTGGGTTTTCTTATAAAACGAGTTTTGTTTCTTGTAAAACAATTAAACGCGTTAAAGGAATCCTCCCATAAATAAAACTCCTAAAGGAAAAACTTGCAAAAACAAATCCGAGTAGACACAAGGTTTGGTGCGTGATATACGCGCATAACTCATGGGTTGGTCCAAATATCTTTTAAGAAAATCAATTTGCAAATCAAGCTAGGTTTGGGTTTTCTTATAAAACGAGTTTTGTTTCTTGTTAAACAATTAAACGCGTAAAAGGAATCCTTCCATAAATAAAACTCCTAAGGAAAAACTTGCAAAAACAAATTCGAGTAGACACAAGGCTTGGCGCGTGATATACGCGCATAACGCATGGGTTGGTCTAAATATCTTTTAGGAAAATCAACTTGCAAATCAAGCTAGGTTTAGGTTTTCTTATAAAATGAGTTTTGTTTCTTGTAAAAAAATTAAACGCGTAAAAGGAATCCTCCCATAAATAAAACTCCTAAAGGTAAAACTTGCAAAAACAAATTCGAGTAGACACAAGGCTTGGTGCGTGATATACATGCAAAACGGATGGGTTGGTCAAAATATCTTTTAGGAAAATCAACTTGCAAATCAAGCTAGGTTTGGGTTTTCTTATAAAACGAGTCTTGTTTCTTGTAAAACAATTAAACGCGTAAAAGGAATCCTCCCATAAATAAAACTCTTAAAGGAAAAACTTGCAAAAACAAATTCGAGTAGACACAAGGCTTGGTGCGTGATATACGCGCATAACGACTGGGTTGGTCCAAATATCTTTTAGGAAAATCAACTTGCAAATCAAGCTAGGTTTGGGTTTTCTTATAAAACGAGTTTTGTTTCTTGTAAAACAATTAAACGCGTAGAAGGAATCCTCCCATAAATAAAACTCCTTCTCTATTATACCCACCCCTTTCACCCTCGTTTGTCAATATATCCATATTCATATGGTTATATAGTCGAACTGCTTCTCTATTATACCCAATGTGGGACTAAAGAGAGATTCATTCACTCATAAAATGAGTAAGTATCCTTTGACCCATAGGTCACTAGATCAAACCACACAAAGACCGAAAAAACATTTATATTAAAAACTCATTTTTCTCCAACAGAAAAGTCCAATATAGATGTAGATGTTGCTGGGATTGGGTTCCTTTCCGATAATGCTCCTCAATTTAAAGCTCTCATTGTCTTTATGGAGGTAAAAGTAAAATTGTCTTTATTGAGAGATAAAAGTAAAAAACAAAACCATATGTTCTTTTCTTAGCCAAAACATTTTTGTTGCTTATATTTCCAGTAGTCGGAGGAAAATTAAATTTAGCTTTTGGTTGATATGCAGCACCGGTACTGTGGAAAATCGATTCCATTTGGATCAAGGGAATAAGCATTTCAAAATGCTAGTACACTCGGATACTTCAGTTCTGCCCAAGCTCTGGCAGATTACGCCGAAGTTATCATTAGTCTAAAGAAAAATATGTCAGCTGATTCTTCCCCTGTTATTATAGTCTTTGTTGGATCTTACGGTGGAAGTAAGTATCTAAACTTTGTAGGTCAACTTCATCTGACCGAGGTTATTATGAAACACAAAATTGCCCATTTATTTATTTTCTAAATGCGGCACTGTTATTGAGCATTATTAGTTATTAGTTTCAACAGTTTCTCAAGGTTACTTTTTTCTTTTTTAGTGCTGGCTTCATGGTTCCGCCTGAAGTATCCACACATCGCACATGGAGCTCTAGCGTCATCTGCACCAGTTCTGTATTTCGATGACGTTGCACCAAAATATGGATATTATAGCATTGTCTCCAAAGATTATCGAGTCAGTAGTACCTTTGGAACTTATTCATCGAATAAACAAGTGTCGCATCGTATCTGGAAAAAATGTTAAGCTTAATGCTCAAATTGTTGTACAGGAAGTTAGCAAGTTTTGCTACGATGTCGTTAAAGAATCCTGGTCTCTGATCGATTCAATTGCTTCCCAAGAAAATGGTCTTGCTATCCTCAGTGAAAAGTTCAAGACTTGCTCGTAAGAAATCTTTCACTTAGTCGTCAATAATTATTACTCCTTTTGCAGATTATGACTTTGATTGATATGATATGCACTAATTAACTTTACATTTGATGGTACGGTTAACTCCTTTAAGAAAATCGTTTGAGCTAAAGGACTACTTAAGTTCTGTTTACGCTGAATCTGCACAATATAATGCTCCACCAAAATACCCCGTCACAGTGATCTGCGGTGCCATCGATGGAGCACCAATAGGAACTGACATTCTTAGTCGGATACAATCAGGGGTTGCGGCTTTTATGGGCAAACAAAATTGCTATGATATGGGTGAATTTACCCGTCAAACCGAAACAATCCAAGGATGGCAATGGCAGGTAATTCATTAGTTTCTTAATACTTTGAGAGTTGAGATTATTTTGAATCATACTAGTGATGAGTTAAATAAGTCGATGATAGTTAAGAAGTGCCCTGATGTTATCATCTGAATTATCGTAACAACACATTATTTTTCATTTTTGTCGCCAATTCATGTTTTTTGGTTTTGTCAAGACATGTAGTGAGATGGTAATGCCCATAGGGGTTGATGGCGAGGATACGATGTTTCTGTTGGTTTCATGACTAAGTTGATAAAGAAATTTGAAGTAAATTTGTTGAATGGAGGTGAGGGCTCTTAGCTTCTCTCTACCTCTCTACACAATTCTATTTCATTTGGATTACCTTCTCTTTCTTTCTCTCTTTCTTTTTATACTAGGCATTCATAAGACCTAATACAAATCATGTGGAACACTCATGTGTACTCACTAAATTACTACTAATCTTAATTAGTTAAGTAACTTCACATTAACTAACAATCTCCTCCTTAATGTGATGTTCTACTACTCCAAGTAATTCTCGAAAATTTTGAAACTTGCCTTTGGGAAGTGCCTTGGTGAATATGTCCGCCAATTGGTCTTCCGTCTTGCAATACTTGAGTTCTATCTCACCATCTTCAACCGCTTCTCGAATGAAGTGATACTTGAGTTTGATGTGCCTTGCTCTACAATGCTCAACCGTATTTTTGGACATAGCAATTGCCGATTTGTTGTCACAAAATATTAAGGTGCTTTCTTCTTGCTTTTCTTGAATGTCTTCCATGATTCTTCTTAGCCATACAACATGAGATGTAGCTATTGATGCCGAAATGTACTCCGCTTCCGCCATGGATTGAGCTAAGGTTTCTTGCTTCTTCGATGCCCATGTAATATAACGGAACCAAGAGAAAAAGCATACCCCGATGTACTCTTCATATCATCAATACATCCTCCCAAGTCGCTATCACAATAGCCAACTAATTTGACATCCAAATTTCTTGAATACATGATTCCAAAATTCATTATTCCTTGTATGTACCTCAACAACCTCTTTGCCGCGCCAAGATGTAGATGACTAGGTGAACTCATGAACCTAGAAAGAATACTTGAATAAAACATGATGTCGGGTCTTGTATGTGTAAGATCAACAAGTTTCCAATAAGACCTCTATAGTAAGTCTCATCAACCTTTCTTCCTGCATCATCTTTCTTGAGTTTCTCATTCACTACAAGTGGTGTTGATGTGGGGTTACAACCAAGCATACCAAATTTCTTCAACACCTTTTCGGCATACTTGCTTTGAGAAATGAACACTCCATCTTCACTTTGGTGAACTTCAATACCAAGGAAGTACTTGAGCAAACCCATGTCACTTATCTCATATTTCATCATCATTTCTCTCTTGAATTGTTCAATCATATGAACATCATTTCCCGTAAAGATAAGATCATCAACATACAAGGCAACGATGAGAATAGACGTACCTTTTGTCTTCACATTTAGTGTAGGCTCACTCTTGCTTTTGTTGAAGTTTTTCCTTTTGAAGTATCCATCTATCTCACTATACCAAGCTCTTGGTGTTTGCTTGAGTCCATACAAGGCTTTCTTCAACTTGTATACTTTGTGTTCTTCTCCTTCGATCACAAAACCTTGTGGTTGTTCTACATAGACCTCTTCATGGAGTTCTCCATTCAAAAATGCCGATTTGACATCAAGTTGATAAAGTAACCAACCTTTTTGGGAAGCCATGACAATCACGGCTCTAATGGTGTCAAGACGAACAACCGGTGCAAAAGTCTCATTGTAGTCGATCCCGGGTTGTTGTGAATATCCCTTTGCCACCAACCTTGCTTTGTGCCTTTGAACCGATCCATCCGCATTGTACTTGACCTTGTAGATCCACTTCACACCAATAACTTCTTTGTCACTTGGCCTTGCTACTTTGTCCCATGTATCGTTATCGTCAATGACTAAAACTTCTTCTTCCATAGCTTTTATCCAAACCGGTTCTTTTAATGCTTCTTTAAAATTTTCCGGTTTGACCACACAATAGTTGCATCTTTCATACACTTCACTCAACCTATGCATCTTCTTTGGTGCCGATGGTGGTGATGTTGATGCACTAGTGCTTGAAGACATACTTGGAGATGCTCATTGTCTTGTATTTGGAGGTGTTTGAGGTAGTTCTTCCACATTTTCTTCACCTTCTTCAACTTCATTTGTTGCTGAATTTTCTTGCTCTTCATGAACAATAATGGTTCTCTTCTCAATTTTACCTTCATCCCAATTCCATGAAGCTCCTTCATCAAACAAGACATCACGGCTTGTGATCATTGTGTTGTTCTTCAAGCTAAACAACCTATAACCTTTTGATTGGAGGCTGTAGCCAATGAATATACACTTCTCACTTGATTCATCAAGCTTTGTTCACTTCACCTTTGGAATTTGAGAATAACACACACTACCAAAAACTTTAAGATGCCTTACCGATGGTTTTCTTCCACCCCATGCTTCAATTGGAGTTTTATCCCATACGGCTTTTGTTGGACACCTATTCATCAAGTAGACGGCGGTGTTGACGACTTCGGCCCAAAACACTTTAGGCATACCCTTCTCATGAAGCATGGACTTCGCCATCTCCATAACGGTTTGGTTCTTTCTCTCGGAAACACCATTTTGTTGAGGAGTATAACCCACGGTTAGTTGCCTTTCTAAGCCTTCATCCTCACAAAATTTATCAAACTCTTTGTTGTTGTATTCTTTGCCTCTATCACTTCTCAAAACTTTGATGTAGTGACCACTTTGCTTTTCAACGAGGCTCTTGAACTTCTTGAAGATGCTAAAAACTTCTGATTTTTTCCTCAAGAAGTACACTCAAGTCATACGACTAAAATCATCAATGAATAAGATAAAGTATCTATTACCTCCATGAGTTGGTGTCTTCATTGGTCCACACACATCGGTATGTACCAAACCAAGAAGTTCTTTTGCTCTCCATGCTACACCTTTTGGGAATGGTTGGCGATGTTGTTTCCCAAGTGAACAACCTTCACATACTCCATCCTTGTGGTTGATATGTTGTGGAAGCCCTTGCACCATGTTCTTGTTGGAAAGCACCTTGAGACTACTGAAATTCAAATGCCCAAGTCTTTTATGCCATAACCATGTTTCATCAATGGTTTCCATCCTCAATGCAACATTCTTCTCCTTTTCAAATACAATTGGAAAGCTTCTATTCTTCTCCATCTTGATACTCTTCATTACTTGTCTCTTGTTCTTGTGTTTCTTGTCATAAATGGTGCAATATCCATCTTCAAAATGAACCGCGTACCCAAGCTCCACAAGTTGCCCAACAATAAGCAAATTTTGTGCCGAATCCGGAACATATAACACATCTCTAATGTATTTTGCTCCATTGATAGTTTGCACGCAAATTGTACCTCTTCCGTTAGCTTGAACCATGTTTCCATCCCCCATCTTCACTAGAGAATATATGGATGTATCCATATCAACAAACAAGCTCTTCACACCGGACATATGATTAGTACAACCACTATCCACAAACCACACTTCACTCTTGGAAGTTTCTACGACACTTTGACAAGCATAAAACAAGTTTTGTTTTCCTTTTTCTTCCTTCTCTGCCGCTCTACCGGCAGGTTCATCTCCTTTGTATCTACAATCCTCCTCCAAATGTCCATACTTCTTGCAATGATGACATTGAGGTTTCCCTTTGTTCCAACAATTCTTCTCCAAATGACCATTCTTCTTGCAAAAATTGCATTTTGGTACTTGTTGAGAATCACCCTTTTGGTAGTTATTGGAGCTTGCTCCTCCTTTCTTCCATTTCCCCTTTCCTTTGAAGTTAGATGAAGCATCACCCTTGTACTCATTTTTCTTCATTGAGTTCAAGTTCATTTTCGATTGAAAAGCACTCTCAATCAATTTCTCAGAGTGTCTTGACAACCTTTGCTCATACACCTTCAAGGAAGCTCATAATTCTTGTGACTTTAATGTAGAGAAATCTTTAGTTTCTTCCAAAATGGCCATAATGGGTTCAAATTTCTCCGGCAAACAAATCAATATCTTCTCACAAATTCTTCTTTCTTCCATCTTCTCACCACACATCAACATATTATTAACAATTTCAACAACTCTTGAAGAAAACTCATTCAAACATTCATTCTCATTCATTTTTAGATTCTCAAAGTATCTTCTATATGAATGTAATTTCAACTCTTACCTTCTTATTACCTCCATACTCTTGTTGAAGGATATCCCAAGCTTCTTTAGCTAAAGGAAAATGGATTACTCTTAGTAGAATAGTGTCTCCAACTCCTTGTTGAATGTACATGGTTGCTTTTGCATTCTTCTTTCTACTCTCCTTAAGTAAATCCTTTTGGGGTTGTTCTAGAGTTGATGTATCTTCAATTTCATCATACCCATTTTGTACAATCTCCCACACATCTTGTGACATGAACAAGGTCTTCATTTTGATGGCCCAAAAATCATAATTTTCTCCATGAAAAAGTGGTATTGAAGGTTGTTGAATGTATAGACTTGAGTTACTACTACTTGCCATTGATTTGGTTGAAGATTGATTGAAGAAATTGGGTCTTCTTTTTTTTTAGATCAAGATTTTGAAAAGTTTATTTGTTGCTGACTTTTTGGATTTAATGGGTATTGATTGATTTTTTTTCACTCACCAAGATCAAATCTAATAGATCTAAGCTCTAGATACCAATTGTTGGTTTTATGACTAAGTTGATAAAGAAATTTGAAGTAAATTTGTTGAACGGAGGTGAGGGCTCTTAGCTTCTCTCTACCTCTCTACACAATTCTATTTCATTTGGATTACCTTCTCTTTCTTTCTCTCTTTCTTTTTATACTAGGCATACATAAGACCTAATACAAAGCATGTGGAACACTCATGTATACTCACTAAATTACTACTAACCTTAATTAGTTAAGTAACTTCACATTAACTAACAGTTTCAGGCATCACCCTTCGATCTTAAGAATTTCTCCATGTCCTGTCAAAGCCGGTACAATGTCGAACCAAGACCGCATTGGATATTAAATGAGTTCGGAGGAAAGGTAAGATTTTAATCTCTGCAATCCTAGCTTGTTCATTTTACAGTTAATGAGGGCAATTGATCGTGAAGCCATTACTCCTCGTTAGAAATTGACGTTTTACTTACGCGTACGTATGTGGGCGGGATTAGATACAGTGAATCGATGTGAATTTAACTGTATTTCAATTCGTTTAGGATATCAAATCGGTTCTTCAAGTATTTGCTAGCAACATCATATATTCCAATGGATTAAGAGATCCTTACAGCAGTGGAGGGTACGTAATGAGTTCCTAACAAAATACCAATTCAAAATTTGATTATTAGGATTGTCTGCTTAGAGAAGTGTCCATTTTGGATCTCTCTATTCAGCAGTAGGCGATTGCATTTATATCAAAAGTGTTAGTATCTCGAAAGAGTGTCGCATAGCATGGTCGTAAATTCTAAAAAATTTAAGAAATTATTTTGGCAGAGTTCTGGAGAATATTTCAGACAATGTCGTAGCCATTACCACAGATAAAGGTACGTAAATGGTGATGTTCTATTACAATGGCAAGGTATACTATGATGATGTACACAGATTCTGAGTGTAATTTATTTGAAAAGCTTTTTCTCATTCACTGTCAGGATCACATTGTTTGGATTTACTTCATAAATCACCGGACGATCCAAAGTGGTTAGTTGAACAGCGAGAGGCTGAGATTGAGATTATCAAAAGGTGGATCGAAGAATACAAAGCCTTGCGTATCATTAAAACAAGTAAAGCTCACCGCTGGGCTCGTTAGTACCGTGAAAGATTGAAAAATAAACTCTTTTACGTTCATGTATTTTTTACTTCAGATTCCATTATCGAGGTTTAAGAACACTAGATTTGTGCTCGTGCTACACACCGGGCATATTTTTTCTTTTAACTTGGTGTGTGCGGGGCTTCGCCCCCGTGGTGATGTATTTTTGACTTGGTGTGCGTGGGGCGATGTATTTTTGATTTGGTGTGCACGGGGCTTCTCCCCGCCCCGTGGAGATATATTTTTGATTTGGTGTGGCGGGGAAAATATATTAAATAGGTGAAAAATATGTTCAGATTTTATTTAATTTTTTCCTTTTAACTTGGTGTGCACGGGGCTTCGCCCCTCCCCGTGGCAATGCATTTTTGATTTGATATGCGCGAGGCTTCGCCCCGCCCCGTGGAGATGTATTTTAGATTTGGTGAGGCGGGGCAAATACATTAAATAGGTGGAGGATATGTACAAATTTTGTTAATTTTTTCCTTTTATTTTCCCATAAAATATGCGGATTTTCCCCCCTTTTTATATTAATTTGGAAAAAATAGTCGTAATATAGTAATTACTCGATTTCCAAATTGAATTTGGACTTCCATAAAATTCTAAACACGTTAGATTTTCCTTTTAAGTTTGTAATTTTTAAACCAATCATAAGTTGCCAAGTGTCCTCACCTAAATATTGTCAATTCATGAATTCCAAATTGAATTTGGTTTCTATTTTTAATCTTTTTCCTATTCTTTTTAAACCAATCATAAGTTGCCAAGTGTCCTCACCAAAACGCTCGTTTCACAAAACTAAAAAAAGGCCTATTTCGGCCAATAGGAAGCAAGGGTTTCCTCACCGTTCAACGTGTGAGCTTTATTTGTCTAGGCCTTTAAGTCATTAGATATATATATATATATATATGCAAGTCCTCATAAATAAATAACCCAGATCAACTCTATGGAATTGGATTCCATGGAATCAGCATGTTTGGTTCAAAGGAATTAGATTCCATGGAGTTCAATTTCGGGGAAACGTGACCAATTCCTTGAACCAAACAACCCAAATCAACTCTATGTAATTACAGATTTTGATTCCTAGGAATCCAATTCCCTCCAAACTAATAGATTTTCATTGCATTGGTCTAGTAGTGCAATGGAATTGGATTCCAGGGTAAAAGCAAAAGTAATTGGATTACCTCAACCAAACGCTAATTTTTTGGATTTCAATTCCATGGAATTCAATTCAAGGAATTGGATTACCCCATAATTGGATTCCTAGGAATCCAATTCTTCCAACCAAACGAGGTGTAAATGGAAAGAATCTTATTACCAATGATGCCTTGGAGCGTCCACAGCTGGCACATTTGTATTTACCCTTCAAATTTAAGCTTTAAAATTGCCAGCATTTCGCAAATCACAACTCAAGTTGAGTTTGAAACCATGCTGGCCCAGTTTCAATTCGAGTACACTCATTTCAAACTTCATACTCAACTTCAGAACCGGTATGAATCTTAGACCTAGTTTTAAGTATCCTATCATCGTATGGTTTTTCAGATAGGTTATGGCTATACATAGCAATTGCCATGTATGATCATTTTGGATGGTAATCTTGCAAAAAATCCATTTACACATTACGCATTGTGATCGAGTTTTGGGGCAAAATTGCCAAAAAAATATAGTAGCATTGTGGAGCAATCATATTCTGCTAGAGGGAAAGTGCAAAATGGTCTCTATCCTATCTTGTCTAGTCAGATCCTCCACAAAAGGTTGCTTTAAGTTCTGTTTTAGCTTCACCAACTATTTGGCATCCAAGACTGGGACATCTTGCTCAGAAGACAGTTCAAAAGATGGATGCTACGGCTGATATCAAACTTTCCAATTCTAGTCAATTAGGTAAAAATAAATGATTACCTTTTCATACTACTATTTTTGTCTTTTGTACACTTTAGTTATTGGTTCATTGTGATGTTTGGGGACCTCCTGTTCAATCTTATTGTGATTAATGTACATAGTTTAGCTGGATATATCCCACGAAGAGCAAAGATTAATTGATGCGTGTCTTAAGTGTAACAAATTACCCAAGATATTTTCCACTAATTACCTAGTAATATAGCGGAGGTAAGGATCGTTCCCACAAAGAGTTGTGTAATTGATAGGTTATTCGAATTAGCAAACTAAACGAAAAGTAAACACTAAAGGGGATTGGATTGATTATTTAACTAAAAAGATAATAAAAGACAATAAGAAGAAAAAAGATGATTAAGGAAATCCTTCGCTGTTACCAAACATTAACTGAATCAATTTATTTATCTATCTTTAGTAAGAATCATTCATCAACAACCGTAGAATAACAGCTAGAGCAATGCTATCCCCAAACTTCCTTTTATAACTGGATACCAAAGGGCTCTCATATCAGCATCATAAACAATCTAAAAGTCACTCATAAACATTATATATGGTAAAGACAAGCGATAAGATGATCAAACCTCCGAACAAACTTGTATAACTAATAAAAATTCATGTCTAGAACATAGAATTCATCCTTAATCAACAAAGGTTTAGTTAATCATGATTATAAAGAAGAAGAAGAATTATCATGGTTTTCCCCTAAAGGGGTAAACCCTAGAATATGGAATATAGCCCATCTTCTCTCCATAGTTGTATAAGATCCCTAGCCTTCTTAATATCTTGGTAGTTTTTTTTATATAATATTCAACTTGTATATAAAATTCTACTCCTCGCTTCATTTGAATCTGAAATTTTCTCTTTCTTGTAATATTGCTTATGAATCTTGAACGCCTTCAACTTTTTTCAAATTTGTGATGCTCCGCTTGTTGATGAAGATGGTGTTTCTATGGACATGTTGTTGTCGAGAGAGAGAATAGTGCTAACTGCAAGCAAGATAACAAAGAGAATAAAGTAGGTCAGCAATTCTGATGACACCCACGTGACTGATAGAAATAACACTCAAGAGATGAAAAAGTAATGCGAAAATTGGTGCAAAGTTGGGTAGCTCATCATTCTACCCGGAATTAGCACAGATGAGATACACTCTAAAGGACAATTTTAGACAACTACAAAGATTTGAAGGTCTGGTGCCTCTCTTGATGTAATATGGGCAGTCTCAACAATGATTGGTCATCAACTATAATATCAAAGTCCTTCCGCACCTAATTTGCCACCGGCATAGTTAAATACAACAATTACGCTCGAACAAGTAAGATTCCCGAATGTTGTTCTCTAGCACGTCTAAGTTCAGCTATGTTGGTGAGAATTCTGTATGTAAACTTATCAAAATGTATATTATGTGACTTTAGAATCTCTAAAAGTTGGAGGTTTTATGCAAATATTTACAAAAAAGAATTGAAAAATGTTACTCTACGAAAATGAATACTAAACTAAAATGAATACTCTTTTTGCAAATACTCCCCCGCACTTAAATTTTATATTGTCCTCAATGTAATTGACTCCTCCAACATAAAATCAAGATAGGAAATTCCTGTTATGATATACAAAGCTAAATAAAAACTAAAAAGATAAAAATTGAAATACAAAACCAATGGGTTAGTTTAACGTCCTTAGCTTGACCTTCTTGTTATCTTTGATACACCAACAATTTGAAAATTCGGTAGTCCACCCAGAAAACAATCTGCACTTTTCACGTGTATCATGGTCCTCTATCACACTCCATAAAAGCCATTCTTTATCAGTTTTTACTTCAATTAAAATCTCTGCATCATCATAATCTTTGGTAATCTCAATTGGGTCTTCCACGAAACCAATTAATTTGGTTTCATTCTCGACAACACTCTCGTCATCTGAATCAGATCTCCTCCGAGAAAATCTTGTTCATTGGTGCAAATCCTAAGATTTTCGTTTGAATAAGTTACATCACTTATATCAATAAATATATATGTCATACCCAACCTCCTCCTTTTGAATAAATAAATGATTGTTATGATGATCCGGAGATAGGCTAATTATATCTTTGTTACAAGGAATTTCGAAAGGTTGCTCATCTTTTTTAGATTCGTTGTCATCCCTAAGAATTTCAGAATTGTTCTGGTTTTGAGTCCAAAGTTCTTCTTCATTAATTTTCTCCCGAGTTGAGCAATTTTTCTTTTATTTTTTTCAATATTCCTTTGAATCTCTCGATATGACTCATCAGAAATTCGTTGAAATTGTTGAGTTTGGTGTTGCATATTTTCTGCAAAACTAGAAATTTGATCAAGAGTATAATTATCCTCCCATCCTTGTGGTTGCTCTCTTACATACTGTTACAGTCAACTTTCATATTTTTAGTTAGGCATTTGGTTTTTATGAGTTTGTTTCTCGTCAGTAGTTAGGAAATAAGTTTGGATGGGTTTTCCAATTCAAACTAGTTAGACAAAGTGTGTTAGTAGTTCCTAGTCTTTAGGAGTTTTAAGTTATGGGTTTTCTTCCTAGTTTGTAGGATTTATTGTTTTAGTGGGTACGTGTGATATCTTGTAATACTTATTTAAAAAGATATGGAATGAATAAAAAGGGATATCGATTAAGTTTATAAAAGAAACTCTCTTGTAGGCTTAGGTTATAATCCTAAACTTGGACGCAAGGCTCGTCAATATCCTGAGTTATTTGACGTTGGGTTCGTCTATAAACCCTTATCCTTCTTATTCTCAAATATCTTTCTTCTTATTCTTTAGATTCTTAGTGTGATCGTAACAACTGGTATTTTCAGAGCTAGGATATCTTGTATTGTGGGCAGGTCTTGCAATCATTGCTTCCCAGAAAACATATCATTCTGCTTTATTTCAACCAGCTTAGTACAAAAATTTTAAAATGAATGAAAGAGTTGAAAACTTAGAGAAAACTACTGAAGACCTGAAAAAATCCATGCTTACTATGGTTGACAACCAAAAAGTGATTGTGGATAAACTAACTGATATTTTCAGTAAGTTGTCTCCGATGGTTGATGTGATGAAAGAAGAAGGTAATGGAAAACAATCCAATGAAAATGGAGAATCTTCTACAAACACTCATTCAAAAGTTAAAGGTGGTGTTAAATTAGTTTTTCCAAGTTTCAAGGGCACAGAAGATCCTACTAGTTGGTTATGTAGAGCTGAGCAATACATTTTCCTTCATGAAATTCCCGAAAGTGAACGAGTTTCTTATGCTTATTATCATCTTGATGATGATGCACAAATATGGTACCATATATTGAAGCAGGAGATGATTTACGTTACTTGGGAAGATTTCAAATCAACACTCCAAACTCGTTATGGTCCAAATAATTTTCTTGATTTCTTTGGATAACTTAGTAAGTTGCAGCAAACTGGAAGTGTTGAAGACTATCAAAATCAGTTCGAAAAGTTATTAGCAAAATCTGGTTCAGTACCACAAACCAGGCAAGTATGTTTATTCGTTAGTGGGTTGCGAGAATCGATTCAAATTGATGTGCAGGCAAATAAACCAGCAACACTGTCAGAAGCAATTGGTTTTTATGAGTTTGTTTCTCGTCAGTAGTTAAGAAATAAGTTTGAATGGGTTTTCCAATTCAAACTAGTTAGAAAACGTGTGTTAGTAATTCCTAGTATTTAGGAGTTTTAAGTTATGGGTTTGCTTCCTAGTTTGTAAGATTTATTGTTTTAGTGGGTACGTGTGATATCTAGTAATCCTTATTTAAAAAGATATGGAATGAATAAAAAGGGATATCGATTAAGTTTATAAAAGAAACTCTCTTGTAGGCTTAGGTTATAATCCTAAACTTGGACGCAAGGCTCATCAATAGCTTGATTTATTTGACGTTGGGTTCGTCTAAAACCCTTATCCTTCTTCTTCTCAAATATCTTTCTTTTTATTCTTTAGATTCTTAGAGTGATCGTAACACATACCCATCATAAGGTTGTTGATATGTATGAGAATAACTAAAAGGTTCCGTAGGGTATTGATCGTAGCCAAAAGATTGGTCATGATTGTACCCATGGTATGGTTGGTAGTTTTTATATGAATGAGATTGAAAACCATATTTATTACCGTTATTATATGATGATTGATCTTGTGCACCGTACATGTTATTTTCATAAGGAAGCATGACGATTCACATGAAAGGGAAAAGCTAACCAAAAATCTAAAACAGAAACAAAAGTGATACTTAAAACTTGTTTTCATAATTATCCTCCCGCTTTTGACGAGAATTGAACACCTTCAACTAGTTGTTAACACCAAGAAAACTTAAAAACCAGAAAACACTAAAGAAAAAAAAGTAAAAATATCCTAAAAAAGGCTAACATAGATTTAAAAAAATCAATTAAAAACTTCTCCCCGTAGTGGCGCCAAATTTTGATGTGTGTCGTAAGTGCAACAATTTACTCAATATTTTTCCCACTAATTAACTAGTAATATAGCGATAGTAAGGATCGTTCCCATGGAGATCTTTTTTTTTTTTTTTTTGTAAATTAGGTATTTCATTCAATATGCTAACTTGTGGTGTTAGCGGCCTTGGTTACAACAATATTATAGCCATCTATTATGGTTGACCGATTAAAAGTATTACAAGAAGAATAAATGGTAGACAATAGAAGGTAAATAATAAAACCACCAAAAGGTGTTGGACACGCATATGTTGCCTCGTTAAAAACCTTGACAAGGAAAACCCATAACCAAAGGGATAAAACCTTGACGAAGGAAAAGAGCACAACGCGATGAGTCCTAAAGAAAATTCTAAAACTAAAATTGCAAAGATAACCAAAACATTTGTAATTCTTCAATAACCTAGGAAGCATTCGTTCTCCATCGGTACCCAATGAGTAGTCTTCTAATACTAGCAATAAGTATGATTTCAGAAGCAAGTTGTGAAGATTGAGCGTCTTCGCTCGAGATAGAACTATCAAAAAGGTTTCCTGAGCCCTTCTATCATGAACAAGTCTGATAAAAGTGTCACGACGGCCTGTACAGGAAAGAAATCTCTTCTTAATGATTGAGGATGACGGTATAACCTTTTCCACAATCGAAGATTTTGTAGATGAGAGTTGCATCTTCGAAAAAATGCAGCCATATAGAACATAGCCAGTATTGATTTCAGCATCATGTTGTTTCACAGGAGCACTCAATTTCCTATTCCAAGAAGAAACACATAAGAAGGTTAAATTATACACCAACCTTACACAGACACAATACATTTTTGAAGTAACTGAATCGAAATTTATAAAACTAAAAGAAATTAAAAGAAAAACTGTACAGGAAGTGTGCAAATTAAAAAACCTAGTTTACTGTCTAGTCTCAACTAGTCCAGGGGAGAAGTGCAGATAAACTCACGTAAATAAAAGGAAAACAAACAAACTAGAATCAACTAATAATATTCTAGTTAGATAAGCTAATGTTACTAAAGGATACTAAGTAATTGTAGAGGCTAGTGAACCTTAATAACATGCATCATAATAATACAACAGAGGTATAGAGATTAACAAAAGAAAAGAAGAAAAATTCAAAATAGAAGAGAGAAACAAGAGGGCCCCTGTATAGCCAAACCAAACTGCGATTCCGTCTTGTCGCTTTTTCTTGCTAGGGGACTTTAGACCTTGGGAACAAGAGTTATCAACTACAGGTTCCAAAACAAGCTTAAAATGCAAAGAAAGTTGGGGGAATTAAAAAAAAAAAAACTAAACAAGATGAGAGATGCCAAGGATACTTTGGATGGACTTACCTGGGGGCTTGGTCAGATCAACGGAGCTAGGGTAGGGAACTGAGGATATTTCTTCATTTTGACCATTATTTCTCAGGCATAACAGACCACAAAAACAGCAAGTAAAAACTTAAGAAAGCAGAAACAGATATGAGACAAGGTTGCATACATTCACATAAATCAAGACAGAAAGGAAAAAAGAAGAGTTAGGTCCAAAAATGGTTTAACCCCATTTCAAAATATCTTCAAAAGAGAGAGATACATCAAGAAACAACTCTAAGATGGAAGAAATAAAGCCAAAGGTAGAGGATTTAACCCAACATACAACACCAGCGACCATCCATCAATCAAGAAAAGGGAAAAGAGAAGAAAGATAATGACCCCAACTAAAAGTGAAAACTTGAAACTATAAATGCATCAAGTTAAAACATAAGAAGGATTAGAAGGATTAAGTGGCCAACTAGATCAGAAACAATAGAAATTGATGGAGGCATGGGGTAAAGAAAGATGCCCGCTTCACTGACAAGAAACAACATGAAAACAAGTCTAACAGGATACAGTAAAGAATTCTTCCATATCAAAAGAAAGGAGAAAGAACTAAATCATATTCAAGATTTTAGAGAACAAACTATTAAGAAGATTTTCATTTTCCTTCTTAAACAAGAACCTTACTTTAAGAGATTCAGTTTTAGAACCCATATTAAAATTCAGAATCAAAGAGACCCATGTCAAAAATCAAAGAAAAGAAGAGAAAGAGGAAAAAGAGAAGTTTAAACAAGATCGGAGGACCATACACCAAATAAAGAGCAAGCATCAGCCACAAGGATTAATAGAGGGATCAAACTTCACAACCTAAGCATACAAGCATTAGATCTACATCAAAGAGAGACAATACAGAACTAAAACTATCTAAATAACTTCATAGAAATATATTGTATTCCAGATTCTGGATATCAAGCTATTAAAAGATTTTTCATTTTTTTTAAGAGATCCACCATTAAAATCCCATTTTAATAAAACCCATTTGTACTGCTCACAGAAGGAAAAGATAGAGAAAGAAAAGAAAAGAGAAATCAGAGTGAATCCGATCAAAAAAAAAACAGCAGTAGCAAGAATAATCAACAAATCGAAATAACAACATGAACATCTAAGCCAAGGCAAACAAAACTTCGATCTAAACACTATATGAAGAAAAAACAGAAAGAACTAAAAAAAAAAGACTATACCCTGCAAAATAATGATTCTTTCCATCAGTTTCCCCAGATCTATAATCCCTAGCTTATGATCTAACTTTCACCCCCAAGTGGTCCTGAGATTTACTCTCTAATGGTGTGAGCCTCCATTGGAGAATAAGGTTTTACTAGGATTTTTTTCTAAAGAGGCGGAGGAGAGACAGAAGAGGAGATCTGTTTAATTGATAAGTTAATTATTTTGATTAAAGAACTTAACGAAAAATAAACACTAAGGGGGATTGGATTGATTATTTAACTAAAAAGATAATAAAAAGACAATAAGAAGAAAAGATATGATTAAGAAAATCCTTCTGCGTTACCAAATATTAAACTGATTTTCAACAGATATACTTGAGAAACCTTGGCATCAGAAAACATAGTTTTCATGATGTTTTGGGAAAACCTAATATTCTCAAGTAAATATTTTTAAGTTGAAAACATTACTACACTTAAGTAGTGATGGGGTGAGTTTGAGACTCACCACTAGTGTTGTTAGATGACACAAGAAGTTTTTGTTTGTATTTTTATGATGATCAGATTTCTTACCTTTGTTGTTCTTCCTTTTTGTTTTATCATAATATGGCTTAGAAGATGCTCCGCATGTGAAGTTCTTCAAGGATTGATTCATCATTAGCATGTCATTTCTGGAGTTTTATAATAATTCTGTTTTTTTTAATCTCCGGAACTTCTCTTGAATATGTTCATTACTTCCACATAAATAAAAATGTTTAGAGAGGCTTTGTCCTTGAGGTTCGGCTCCTTTACTAGCAACAATATTTTTCTCATCATCCTTATTAGATCCTACAAGAATGAAGGTATTATTTTATTTTATTTAAGAGGTATTGCCATTAAATTCTCGATACCACTCGTATTTCCAAAGGACTTTTGACTGAAAACCATGGTCGAGATCTTATCAGAACTTACAGAGAGCCTTTGTAGATCATTCTTCAGGTATCAATCTCTTTTTCCTAAAGATATATGGTCTTAGTGAAATTCTCATTGAGTTTGTCAAGCTCTTGATTTTTCACATTAAGAGAAGTTTCAACTTTGTCCAAGTTTTTCTTCAGTTGAAGATTTTCTTGGTAAAGTTCTTCACTTTTTCTCAAGAATTCAAGAATCACTTCATCTAACTCATCATCTGAATCAATATTAGAGTCCATGGATGTTTTTGCTGTAAAAGCTGAATTTTATGTGTAGTACAAAGTCATGTTCACCAGGCATTGTCATCAAGGGAAACAGTAAAGGCACTATTTCCTTGATAATAATCCTTATTAGGACATTCTTTTGCACGTGTCCAAAACTATGGCATTTGAATCATTGAAGGATATCCTCATCATGAGGAGAATTTTTGTCATCCTGAAATTGAGATCTATGATAGACTATTTTTCCATAATGTCCATCTCTTCGTTTCTTGAGAAGTTCCATGTTTTTTTGTGTAATCAAAGACATGGTAGTATTTATTTCATCAAAATCGTTAAAACACTCATTATCCCAAGATAAAATAACCTTTGGGAAGGTGGACTTGGTTCGGTCACGGCTTCTAGGGCAGAAACTTTCTTTTTAAGTCGTGGGTTGTTCATGATCAAAGATTTTTAACTTTCCAATGAGGATGCTTTTGGAAAGAGTTGAAAGATCATTTACTTTAGTGATGCCAAGTTTCTTAGACTCATAGAGCTAGCAAAGATGTCAGAATTTTTATCATAATATCCTTTTCAGATATAGTCCTACTTAATATATGAGAGACATTCACTATTTCGGATAATTTGTGATTGAATTCCTCAAACGAATTTTCGTCAGTCATATGAAGGTTTTCCTAGTCAGAAGTTAAGGTTTGGAGCCTTTCTTCCTTTTCTGATTTATTCCCTTCGAATAAGGTCTCCTAGATATCCCAAGTATCCTTTGACGTTGTGCACGTAAACATATGATGTTGAATATCTAGGCTTATGGAATGGATGGTAACATTCAGTCCATCAAAATTATGTTTTGCAACACTTATTTCAATCGTGTTATATTCATATATATCCTTAGCAACTGTTTTATCGTCTTCTAAAACTGTTAGAGAAGCATAACCCTTGACTACATGCACCCATATTTTAGAAATCATGGGATTGCAAGAAGGAGCGCATAGTTATTTTCCACCATAAGTAATTGGTGTTATCAAAGGCTAGTGGTACGTTAATAGAGATTGGACTCTTGTCTGTAGATTCAGATTAATCGCCATAAATACATACATATTAGGTCTAACGGTGTTGGCATGCTATAATAATACCAATTGAAAAGGAGAGTGTACCAAGTACACCACCAACTTTTTTGTTCGGAAACCTGTATGGACAAAACCTTGTACAATCACAAGTAGGTCAAAGAAAATACCCTTGTAGAAGATTGTATATAAGTTTTTTCTCTTTCTCCACCACAATCAATATGTTTAGACCAAAAGTCCGTGAACCTAATTTTGTAGAAGAGTTCTTGGACGATCTCAAAAATCAATATCGAAGATGAATCTAGTCGTATCTGAATTAAGAGGATCTGAATTCTAACAAGTATGAAACTTGCAGTCTATCTTTCAATATATGAATTCAACAAGAACAAGTCTTGTTTTTTTTCCTAAAATAATAAGGACTTAAACTATCTAGATTGATTCACGTACTACCAGTGTTATTCATATTATAAAGATAAACAATATAATACGAAGAAAAAAAGACACTAGACATCTGGTAAACGAGGAAAACTACACCTGCATAAAAAACCATGAAGCACGCCCAACTTTGAACACCACACTGTATTAAACCGCTACAGATACTAGTCTACTATCAGACTCCAGACTGTAATGTAGTTGAGACCGAATTAACCCTCTAAGCAATATAGATACAATTATATTCCTTACGCCTTTTGAACCTCGCAACACTCTGCGCACCTGATTCCTTTAACTGATGTCATTTATAGTTTAAGGGTTGCATCAACCTCAGTGAAAACTTTTGATACCAATCTGCCTCTAACAAACAAGTTTATTTGATTTTTCTTTTGATTTTTCAATTTAGGTTTAGAAACACATACACTCAATTAGCTGAGAACCCTGGATTACTAACCACCTCTCAAGAACAATCCAAAAAAATCAAATAAGAGTTTAGAAATCTATCTTGAGGAATAAAAAAGTCTGAGACAAAAAGAACTTTATGATTTCTATCTATCTCGTTTCTGATCCAAGATTACGACAACCTCAAAAATCAATAACAACAAGATCTATCTACAAGAACTATCAGGTAAAATATAGTTTGATTAAGATTCATGAATCCCAAAGAAGTCTTCAAAGTCGTAACTTAATTATGTTTCTCGTAGGAAACCTAGGTTATAGAGGACGACTCTAACTTAGCAACTAGTACACAAGAGTGCTAGGATTGAGAAATCCAATTGCAAGAGTGTCTCTATTTATAGATTTTCAAAGCTCTAAGTAGCTTATAATTGAATCTTAGATATATTGAGATCCAAGCAAACACTTTCTCAGTTTAGATGAAATTCTTATTAATTAGGAATTCATGCAAGCATGTGAGAAGTCCTCCTTGAAATTACACAGAAGAATATGCAATGTGGTCCAGGATCCTGGAACCATGCATAATGATAATTCATAGTAGCTCAGTATGTTTTGAACCTACAAGCACATAGAGGTGTTCAATAACACTCAAGACTTATCAATGATCCATAAGCACAAAATGATTTTGTGAATAAAGTTGTCTTAGAAGTGTCTATGATTACTGTAGAAAAATAAAACATAAACATATAGAGTAGTCTATGTACTTTTGTTAATACTTAAACTAGATAGGATTGCGAACGGGGTTTGCAAACCTCTGACAGTTCGCGAAGTCAGGGCACAATAGTTTGCAAACCTTGGCAGTTCGCGGAAGTCATAGGTTAGGGGTTTGCAAACCGGTTTTGGGAACCTACTTAATTCCCAAACTCAAGTGTAAAGGGTTTGCAAACCGGGATTTTCGAACCTATAGAGTTCACAGAATTCAGACTAACTTTGGTAAAGAATACAAGTATGTTTACTTATCGCCAAGTAGTTCTTTTTCTCGTATAATTAATTTGAAACGTTCTTAATAGCCATTGATAGTTGTACTGTTGCTTGGGAAATTTTCAAATGGTTAACTTGAAAGAAAAAAAATAGTTTCTGAATAATAAATTGTTATAACTAAGATTGCTAAGGATCTACGAGCATCCATTATTAAATCATGTTTCGAGAGTTTAACCAAGACAAGCTTGAACTCAAAATTTCTTCTTTCAATATTAAATCTAATAAAATCATATGACAAGGTCTCATAGGATATAACGATAAATGCCGTGAGTAAATAGAATATGCTAGTCTTCACATAACTCTTTTTTAATGAAGTTCACGCAAATGTCTTCGTTTGTTCTTCAGTCTTTAATCTTCGAGATTTATTCATTGATGTATGATACTTAACTACCATAATCTAATCCTAGTCTGAGACTTAACTTTAACATACTATAAATCAAGATATAGTTTTGTACATCTAAAATTAACAACAAGCTTGAGATACCAAAACTTGCGAGTTCGATCGACTGATGCTCTAACAATAACTCGGTGGGACAAAGAATGCAGAATATCCTTATGGAGCTATGTAAACTTCCCATGCTCCCAAGAATAAGGTAGTAAAAGTTTTTATAGAAATATATCATGAATATTATTTATGCAAGAGGTAAGCTAGCTAAATTTTTTTTCCAAATCTAGATGTTATTTGTCCCTTTTGTTCTCAGCATGTTGAAACATCATATCATATCATCATGAATTGTATCTTATCCAAGGATGTGTGGTTCGCAATATTAGGCTGACAGGCCAATAAAAATCTCAACCTTGAAGTCTGGATTTGTGAAAGATTTGACAGTCTACATGGAAATCAAATCTCTGAAAAATACCTTATTAGAAGAGCAATTTTAGCTTCGTGCATTTGGTCAGGAAGATGTGAAAAATGTTAAAAACAGTGATTTCTAATAACTGCAGGAAATACATTAATGAACATGCACTAGGATTGTCACTAATCAAATAATAGTGGCAAGAGAAAATAGAAACAATGTTCATTGGCTACCCCCTCATGGGGTGCATTTATTATTAATTTTGATGGCTCGTTTTATAATACTACTAAGAGCTTCTCCAACGGAATGTATGTGAAGATAAATGTCTCAGCCCATATAGGATAGACATTCATTTTCCATAAAATTCTTATCCAACCCCAACTTTTTAAATCAATATGAAGATGACATGGCTTAATTTTTATTAGACATTGTCAAGATGAATGTCAAGTTTTATACATTCACCTTGACAATGTCAAGCTATCCTAGTAAGCTTTTGCTTAACTAAAATTAATTCCAATATATTAAATAACCATTTTTAGCTCTAATAAAATCTAAAAGTTACTAAAAATAAAAATTACATTTAATCCATAAAAAATCACAAACAACACCTTTGGAGATGAACTATTTCTCACCCCTAAATTTAGGGGAAAATTGGAATGAGGATGTCTTGTTTTCGTTGCCACTTAGGAAACACACACAACCACCATTGGAGAAGCTCTAAAACTAGTGGCATTGGTTTAATTCTATGTAATTTTATAGGGTCACACAAGGGACCTAAATGCATCTATCTGGCTGAAGCAGTTAGTGCATGGCAAGCAGAGTGTAGAGAGTGCAAAGGATTATGCGAAGCAGTGATTTAAGCAAAAGACTTGCGATTGGAGAAGGTGTATTTTGAACTTGACTCAAAGCTCGCGGTGGAAGCAGTCAATAGGAAATTTTCAGCATTGACTGGATACTTCATCACTTAGTGAATTATATGAAACTTATTTTCAGAGATTTTAGCTCCTGGCGATGTAATAACGTGCCAAAGGAGATGAATAAAGTAGCGGATATAACTAGCTAAAGTTGAATGGTGTCAATCAAAAAAAAAAAAAAAAAAAAAAAAAAAAGTCGGTGGGACAAAGTTGCTTCTGCACCTCTCACTCCCCTGCTCAAGCCAGATGAGGGTATTCGTCCGAGTGATTATCAGTTTAGGGTGGGGGTGCCCTGTGGAGGTGAGGCCATTCTTCACGCCGTTAATACTTCTGGAAGTGAAGAGTGCATCTACATCTACAGCTATGCTCCTGGTTGATTTTTATAATGCTTTTAACCTGGTGAGTCGATCTGCTATGATTAATGAGGTTAGGCAGCATTGTTCTTCTATTTCTAGATGGGTAGAGTTCTGTTATGCAAACCCTGCTAGACTTTATTATATGGATAAGATGTTTTTGTCAGCGCAGGGTGTACAACAGGGTGACCCGCTCGGGCCCATGTTATTTGCTTGGACTTTACACCCCCTTATCTGCAAAATTACAGAACGTTGCACCTTGGATCTTCAGGCTTGGTATTTAGATGATGGGACCATTGTTGGAGATACGTTGATGGTTTCCAGAGCCTCGGACATTATTCAGCAGGATGGGGCTTCTTTGGGCCTATACCTCAACGTATCTAAAACAGAGCTTTTTTGGCCCTCTGTTGATAGCAGAAGCTTAGCTAGGGGGGGTTTTCCTTCTGAAATACGCCGGCCTCCTATTGGTGTTAAGTTATTGGGTGGGCCTGTTAGCTTGGATCCTCAGTTTTGTAGAGATTTGGTGGTTAAGAGAGTAAATAAGACTATTGCTTTGATGGAGGCTTTATAGAAACTGAAGGATCCTCAGGGGGAGTTACTTCTGCTGAGGAACTGCTCTGGTGTCTCTAGGTTATATTTTTCCATGCGAACTACTAAGCCTGAGTATTTTGATGAGGCACAGGTGGTCTTTGACGATTACCTTAAGCAGTACCTTAGGTTGTTGGTTACTGGAGATGGGCCGGGCTTTGGTCTTTTACAGCATAGGTTAGCTACGCTCCCCCTCAAGGATGGAAGACTGGGTGTGTACACTATGGATGACACTTTGTAGCACTGCTATTTGGCTTCGTTCTTTCAGACTAGATCTCAGCAGGGTAACATTTTGAGACATGCAGAGGCGTCCGGTCCAAGCTCCAGTTTTGAGCATGCCCTAGTCCTCTACAAAAAGGTATGTGGTATTAATGATTCTTCATTGTGCATTGATGATATTGCCTCCCACTCCATGAGCTCCTTGGCAATTAAATATTTTGATGCGGTGAATAAGAATATATCCACCCAGTTTGTTATGACTGCGCGTGATTCAACTCTTTGGCAGAGTAATAGAGTCAAGCATGCTCAGGATTACTTGATGGCGATTCCTATTGATGGGCTTAATCAAACAATTGGGGCTAGACAGTTTCGTGCTGTTGTGCGTTATAGGCTCGGGATCCCCTCTTTGAAGATGGAGATTTGTGCTCTAGCTGTGGTAAAGGGATGAATATCTTTGGGGATCATGCCTTGCACTGCAATAAAGGGGTTGGGCTCAAATACATGCACGATCTTGTCCGTGATTCCTTCGCGGACATTTGTTATCGGGCAGGTGTTTCAGCCAGAAAAGAAGTGGACTTGGGGTTCCTCTCAGACAATGGACTGGCCTTGCGACCCGCGGATATCCTTGTGTATGGTTGGGATAGTGGTCATGATATGTTCTTGGATGTTACCGGTGTCTCCCCCTTCACGGGTGACTGGGAGCGTAATTTTGTTCTTGGTCGGGCAATTGACAACGCGGTTGTGAAGAAGAGGGCCAAGTATTTGAGAGATATACGAGTCAGAGGCTGGGCTTTGGTGTTCTTGCCTTAACTACCTTGGGTGGGTTAGGGAGTGATACTATGGATTTCGTGAAAAGGTTGTGAAATTACATGGCTAGTCATGATGAGAATGTTGTTGTTGGAGATTTCTTTTTTCATAGGATAGGTGTTGTTATCCAAAAAGAGATTGGAGCCCAGCTTGTTGCCAGGCTTCCATCCAATACTTGTAAACTCCTTTCCATTAATGATGATTAATTTTTATTAAATAAATAAAAAAAACAAAAAACTAACTAAAGTTGAAAATAATGAATGGAGTCTGGAATAACTCTCCACCAAGCAATATTAATGTTCAATTGCTGGAGGATATTAGTCATGTAAACTCTTAATTATTTTAATATAATTTTCTTGTTTTTTTTTTAAAAAAAAAACTTAATTGTCCTAATTTTTTAAATATATATATATATCATGCCTCTATAATTCTAATATCTGTATTAGTAACTCCCAACTGGAATTGGACTATGAAGATTCACAAACAACTCAAAAGCGATGTTTTGGGGTGGATTGTCACGATACAGACCATAACAATCTGGGTGTTTGTTCTTTTCTAACTCGAATGACTAGTACAAATCCAATTCATCTAAATTGCACTTATTATATATGACTCAAAAAATTATTAAACACTTGGATTACAGAAAACTTTTGAATCCAATAAAAATATACAATATTGCTAATATGAAGTACCAGATTACTGGGGAGGGTACCAAAATTCACATAAGATAAATGAGTTTTTAATTCATCTTACTGTAAATTCTGGTACCTAACCAGTAATCTAATAACCCCATTAACAGTCCGGATGAATATGCGCCCAGCGAACTAAAAAACAAAGAAACAAAAAAAAAACTTTGAGAAATAAGTATAAGACTGGGTCTTGTGGAGGTTCCCAGCCTCTTCCCAAATGCCTTTACACATCAGCTTGGGAAGTGCCTAGCCCTAGCGGCAATTCCCTGAAAAATCAAGGGACGGCTAATGGTTAGCCGTTCTAAGAAAAAATAACGGAAAGCCATCAACCGTTCTCTTCAGAACGGGTACTCATTAACCGTTTTAACCTAAACAGTTAGTCATTCACCGTTTTCCGTATCTTGACCAGTCAAACATAGTTGAACCGGCTAACCATCAGCCGTTTTCAATTTCCTCCTGAAAACATCCAGAGAACTCGACCAGTGTTCAGTTCTCCTTCTACATTTTCATATTTTTCTCACAGAAACCCTCCTTTAATTACAAAATCATCGCCTTCCCACTATTTCATCTCAAATTGTTGCTTGGGTTTGTTGAAGAAGCTATGAATTTGTAGTTGCACTTGGTTTTAAGGCGTTTTCTCAACTCAATCATCAAAGGTAATCCAATGTAACCTTAAACCCTAGTTTTGATTATTTTTTTCAATTGAGATTAATTTTGTTAAATTTGTTAATGAGGAAGTATCTCTTCACACTTTTATTCTCACACTATCTCACACGTTGGACGCCATTTTTGCGAATAAAAACCAAATCATAGCGCATTTGAAGCTAATATTTTAAGGATATGTTCCTTTTACCAAGTTCTAATGCCTACCAAAAATGAGCACATTCCGAATTATAAAACCTCACATCTACCGGTCTTAATTTCGACGGCCAGAAATCCATTGATTTTCAACGGCTCATTTTCAAAGTAGTAGATGGTGGTGTTATACGTCTCGGAATACGCTCATTTTTGGTAGGAACTTAGATCTTTGTAATAGTAACATATCCCCAAAATATTAGCTTAAAACCCATCATGGTTTGGTTTTTATTCGTAAAAACGACGTCCAATGTGTGAGCTTTGTTAATTTGTTAAACATGATTAGTTTTGGTTAGTTATTGATGAACATGGTTGATTTCTAGTGACAATTGTTTATTGAAAAGACATGGTTTTGAGTATGATATATTCATTTGTTCAATATGATATTGGAAAGACGATATTAGTTATTGGAAAGACAATTGTTAATTTGTTCAATATGATATTTGAATAACCCTAATGATAATGCATGTCTTGTTATATTGGTAAATCACAATTGTTTACGATGTTGGATGCATAATTTGTTGGATAGACATGGTTTTGAGTATCAATTTAAGTTTTTTATCCAAAAGTTTGACATATGTTTGATGTTGTTCAAACAATTATATTCATACGTTATATTTGTTCGGTGCATTAGATTATGACATGGAGTACCCCACAGACCTAAAATTGTCCGTCAAAGGTAAAGATAGACATATATCGGGTCAAGATGCACTGAAGATGAAAACGATGACTAGTTGGGGGCACCTAAATGATTATTACGATATCATTGTTAAGAATAATCCTCGCGCACTTAAGGTACTAAATAATTATGGGTTTTCCTCGATATTTTCATTTAAGTTTAAGAACTCAGATGTGCAACTCACAAATGCCCCAGTAGCTAGATGGTGGCATACAACTAAGACTTTCCATTTCCTGGGCTTTGAAATAAGGTTGACACCTTTAGACTTTGTAATGTTATACTGGAATTCCAATATGTAAAGATGAGTCTATCACTTTTCCCAGTAGGTTATCCAAACATGTTTTTGAAAGTTCATATGATTTGTACTTCGGTGGTGTGATCTCTGACCTACAACTTGAACCTGCAAATATGGAGAAGAGGCCCAACGTCCCGTAAAAGAAGTAAGATCTTCTAAAAAACCTTGGGATAGTAAATCCTCAGTTATATGTATCTCTCACCTTTCATCTAATATAACCAGTAGGAAGGATTTAGACGACTCTGACAACTAGGAGTAATTGACAAGGATTTTTCTTCTTTGGGTTATTGGTCAAGTATTCACTGGATCGACTTCTTTTAATGTTTCAAAAGCATGGTTGCTTGTTTTGGGAGATCCTGAAAGCTTGGAAAACCTTGGCAGGTATGATTGGGGTTCATTTATTTATGGTAGATTATTAAACAACTTGGACAAGGTTCGTAGTGGGGCAGATAATAACATGAGAGCAATGTTGATGATATTAGAGTATTGGTATTATATTTACTTCCGTAATTGTCAACCATTACTCAAGGTGGGTTCATTTTTACCGGAAGACATGTACCCTGCTATTAATATGTTTAAATCATATCATAAAGAGGGTGTTCAACAAATAGACGATGGCAAACATTCTGTGAAAACGCTAAAAGACATATGGATTTGAGAGTGTCACCTGGAGAAGTTGTTTGGAAACCATGGGTCAGTAATGCACACTATGGAGATGATGATGTAGTTTTAGCAAGACAAGTTAGTCGAAAGAGAATATATTTCCTAGTAGTCGATAAGAAAGATGAGGCCCTTTATCTTAGGGAAAGATGTTTGAGGAAGGTGTTAGGTTTTATTACACTTCCCTGTCCGCCTCCTGATTTTTCCAACACTAAAACGGAGGATATTGTTGAAAGGGTGCATTACTTGATAGTAAATGAGACAGGGTATGCTAGTTTTTGGAAATCTAGCAACATGGGACCTTTGTTGCCAGATTTGATTCATGTACACAACCATGAAGAGGTTGGTCTTGGTCACATCGGAACCTCTCGTTTCATTCCAAACATACCTGCTCCTAGTCAGTTTGCATAAACCTTTGTCTATATCCAACCGGAGCCGACATCGACATTTCCTACGATACAGTGGTCATTTCCTTATGTCAATTCGGAAGGAATATGTGAAATACATATCTTCCAACAAATGCCAATCGACAGGATTGGAGTAACATCAGTGGCAGCGAGGTTAGTACTTCAACTATAATTTGTAAAATTATTAGTATTCATTTTATATATTTTTGCTTTATATATTTACCAAACGATATTGTTACAGGATCAGTGGAAATTTTTTGCACATATATGTTATGAAAAGAATGAGGCACTAGAAAAGATATTGTACGACCGTTTTACGTTTGGCCCTTCCGAACGTATGGAGACATCTGCTAGTGCTTTTAGTGAAGAGCAATCCCAAGACGAATCTTCTCTGCACGGGACATTTCGTATGATGGGGTTAGGTGGTTCCGGTGAGTGTAGCCATAAGCGTCAAGCTACTTCTACTTTGGATGATCAAGGTTTAGGGTAGCACCCAGTTTAGGGTGAGTCCGGTATTAGTTCACAGTTCTCAATTTATGGATTAAGTCAAGACGAAAATCCATACTACAATAGTAACGTGGATCTAAATACAGATATGGATTTTGTGGTTGAAATTGACCCAGGCAGAGGACCAACAACAAAGGCCGTTTGATTTGTTCCCGGGAGCATGATTGTACGACTCAGTAGTTATAATATGTATAATAAAACCTTTTTATATTTCTTTGTTTAGAAAAAAACTTTGTAATTTTCAGATGCAGTGACATTTCCTTTCATATTTAAAGTGCCCTTAAATAATGTCTTATGACCGGTTGTCAGTAGCACTAACATTGGTTTGATAACACAATAAAAAAGAATGGCTCATACTTATCTATGTCAGGCTTTTCACTACATATGATCCTTTAAAAGCATGGGTAGCCTCTAAATAATGCACACCAAAAGCCATAATTTTACTTCTTCATCTCTTGGAAATATCACTCCTTTTAAAATATTTTTTTTGAAATCTAGTGGCTACGTTTGATTCATCTGAAGATTTGGTGATCATGAAATCTTGGGTGAATATAATCTCCCGTTGTGTTTGGTTTCTTACCTACTGAAACCTTTTGGGACAAGGTGTGGCATAATTACAAGCTAGAGTTTGGAGATTCCCGTCAAGGTGTGCCATAATTACAAGATAGAGTTTGGAGATTCCAAGTCGAAGTTGTCGTCAGATGCCACGATCCTCAATCTATAACAACTCAAACTATGGTAAATATAATTTTATTAAAATAAACAATTATGTTCAAACAAATAAACGCTGATATTAATGTTTCTTTCTTTGTTACAGGAAAGGATGGCCGAGTTGAAGTAACGACAAGTGAAAGGCGTTGAATTTCCCCACCGGGAAGTTTTTCTATTTCTAAAGACCAAGTTCCCCGATTTCCTAACAGAGATTAAAAGAATTTCTGGTGATGCATGAATTATTTGTACAGATTGGTTAGCGATAGGTTTTGTGGGCACACCTCTTTGTAAACCCTCACGAGACAACACTCGTCATTTAGGGTCACCTAAAGGTTTAAAGGCTGGTTAAATATGCTAAATGTAACCGCGATGACTGCGAAAGTGATATACAGTTTAATAAAACTATATACAATGAATTAGATTGTATGTGCTACAATTATTGTACTTTTTTTTTCATCTAAATCATTTCACACCCATGACATTATAAAATTTGAAGGTAAAAACACAGTTCATCGTATTCAGAATAAACTCATACAAGTTCAAGCAACAAAATAAACTCAAACCTAAAAAAGATATAAATAAATAAATAAAAACAAACAAACAGGTTCATGAACACAAAAGAACACACTGAATAATGAAAAAACAATCTACTCATCCCATTCTATCAAATCACACCAAGAACATTTCCAGAATCGTTTACCATATGTGTTGCTATCACTGGAATGGTGTAGATGCATAAAATAATGACAATCTGGGGTTGAGCAAGAAGCTATTTTTCCTGATTCAATCTTAATTTTTCCCTTTTTCTTAAAGGCTTTGCACAGTTCTTCAACATTTTATGCTTCTTTCGCTTTCATTGCATCAGCCAGCAGCCTCGGTTGCTCACGACAGTTCTCATACATAAATCGTAAATACCTGATTTGTTCTGGTTCTGTTTCAGCTACCATTTTAATACCGGAACACCCTCTTTGGGGACATTTTGAATACAACCACGGACACTGAAGGAAACTGTGGGTATCCATGAAACATAGTGGACATATCTCTTTTGCTTCAACACACACAATCTGCTTCCCTTTGCGACTTGCGAACATGGTTGAGGTTTTTGCTAGAAAATTTTGTTTGAGCGAGATGTAAGTTTAATAACAAAATCTCACATGGTTTAATGTGGTTTTATAGGATGCGAATGAGACCATACTGTTTGACGTTATGGTAAAAGTGACCTTTTTCTTAAATATATATCGAATGTGTAACCGACAACATATTTTTAGGACGTTACGTAACTAAAGGTACTTCTGCAGACCTCCCATACTCATTTTGAGTTTTCAAACATGGAGTTTTCAAGTCTGGTCTCATCTATCAACGTCTCGAACAAGTGGATGATAATTTCTTATCACGAATTAATTTTTTTTATCTTGAATGTCAATATGTGTCTGGGAATCTTCATCAATGTCTACATTACCTATCTTTTTTTTTTGGTTATATAAAGCCAAACCCTTTGATAATGAGAATCACAACTAATTCCAATAAAAAAAAAGTCTCAAATAATAAATATTTTCACACTTTTTTTTTGGCTTAGTAATACTATATTCATCCTATACACATGGCCGATGATGATCCTTGGGAAGGTTTTGATGAAGACGAGCTTGCATCGGTGTTAGATTCTTCCTCGGACGTCAGTCATCAAAGTTCAATAGAAGTCGTAACAAACACACCCCCTATGATTACCGCAATAAATCGGTTGTGGTTGACCTCACCCCCTGTCCAATTGTAAAACAATCAGAATGTTTCATCCCTAACTCTCGTGGTGCCTCTAGTAGTCGACAAAAAATTGTTGGTCCGGCTGGAGAGCACAAAGATTTAGAAGATCTTAGACATAGAAGGAGAGTAATGGGAGAGGAAGATGTATCTACACAAGTCCTCCAACAATTAGCAAGGCATGAAATTGGAGGTGTTAACGATATCCATTTCCAAAGTAACCCTTGGTTTCTTGCACAAAATTTTTACGCAGAGGGCAGAACCGCATTGAGGTCTATAAAATCAGCACACCAAAGAACCGTCTGGTTGGTTGTATTGGTCGAGGAGCAAAGATCTTATCTTGAAGACTATATTTTGACTGTGAAGGTGATTCTTTATTTGTGTTTGGTTATTCATTTAGTTAACCACTACAATTTCGTGTTCGTAATCATAGCCGATAGACACTGTTGGATTTTCTTTATTGTTGCAGGATCCTAGTGGTAAAATGGTAGCAAACGTCCACCGCGAAGTGGTTGAATATCCGGAGTATGGAAAGAAAATTAGGGTGGGAGCATTATTAGTTTTGAAGAATGTGGTACTATTTTCTCCAGGGAGGACAAACTTTTACATAAACATAACGCTCCTCAACAACGAGAAGGTTAAAAAATTTAATCAAAAGTAATTCAGTTGTTTGTAGAAACAAATATGAAAATAATATTTTAAAGTGATGCCTTTTGTACATGTAATCCCATCGTATTGTGGTCTTGCTGCGAGGGGTCATTGATAACTTTAACACCTTAGTTAGATACTAAATGGTTTTGTGGGCACACCTCTCTGTAAACCCTCATGAGACAACACTCGTCCGTTAGGGGCACCTACTGGTTTAAAGGATTATTACATCGGCTAAGTGTATCCGTATGTCGGCGAAAACGACATAGCTTTATTTTATCCTTTTTAATTTCAATAAATTTACGCAGTCCGTCAAAGTAATAGAAAGTTGTTGTTGTATCTTAAATATGGCACCATGTATGTCATACAATATCCGAATCTTACACAATAAATTCCATCAATGTTACACAGTGGTTCCGTGTTGTCAATCCATCAATCCGAATATAATCGCTGAAGCATGACATATAAATTTAAAGAAAAATTAATTTAATTACTTTTCAAATAACTTATACCTTGGGACTCACATGTCACTTTATTTCCTGTTAGGTCATTCGGTCAATTGCCTGCTGCAGGAAACACTGTTATAATGGAAAGACAAGAAGATCAAAAGACCTATTGCACGAAGTGATATAAAGTCACAATTTTAACAGTGCTTTCAATCCTTGTCCATACGCCAATCAACACACTCAAAATAATAGATTTTCTTCTCCAACAAATAGCATATCCTCTAAAAACATCGTTTCCTCTTCTATTAGGGTATCTATAACTATTTCAACACAATTCATAATGCCTTTGTATACCACAGAAGAATATATTGATATAACAAATGCTTGGATCGATGTTGTTACTCTCCCTAGGGTTCGTCGTCATTTGGCCCCGGCTAATATAGTTTGGAGACAGGTTTTCGATAACTATAGAGATGTATTTATAAATGTTCATCGAAGAAAATATAAAGAGTAGGGTTGGTGTGATAAAAAAAAGAGTGAGCCAATACATACGCATCAAAAATAAATAAATTATGAGGAACATAATAGATCTCCTTTATTGACCATTGAAAGACTTGTAAGTGTTTTTTTTCATGCATCTATCCACTTCTTAATCGCAGCCGTTCTATAAGTCACTTACTTTTGTTTTTTTCCATTATAGGAAACTCTTGCTACTATTATGTACGCTAGGGATATCGGGAGAGAGTTCAAGTTTTACGAATGCCATCATGAAAAATACATTTACGGAACTAAGCGTGGTACAACCACCACATAATCCGCCTCAAGATGGAGATGAAGATTAGTACCGATGCGCCGGCAGTAAAGGTTTTGTGCATACATCTCTGGCAAACCCTCACGAGACTAAAACTCGTCCGTTTACTTAACGGTTTAAAGGCTAGTTGCACGGGCTAAGCGCAGTCGTGTTGCCCGCGACAGTGAGCTAGGTTTAGTTTCCAGTAATTTTGATTAAGTGTACTACGTTGTTAAGGTATCTGAATAAAATGAACTTATTTATGCATCTTTCTTACTAATGTTTACAATTATCGATCTAAATACGACTTATCGACTCAATGTGTACACTACAACCCACAAAACCTTATTTCTCTATCACCTTGGAGTTCGAAAATGTTATGTTTACTTAATGCTCTGTATGACTTTATATAGAAAGATACAAGGTGCAACAAATACGAGTACCTTTCAATGCTCTCCTATTTTGAGAACTCAATACAAGATTGGAAAAAAAATAGTGTAACAATGATGATTCTTGTCTTAAGGAAAAAATGAAAACACATTAGTGAGTAGTCTCTGACATTTGCGCTTTTTAAATAAACCTCAATGACCCATTGCAGTGATTTTTCAATACACGTCGCAGTGTGTTTTCCATACACATCACTGACCAATTGCAGTGATCATTCAAATCACTTCAATGACATTGAATTGTTTATAGATAGTCATTGATTAATGCAGTTGGAGCTTTTGCTTTAAATGCAATCACGTGGAGTGAAACAGTAAAGCTAGTTTTCCTCTGGTTTGACATGTAGATGCTTGGCTATAAATAGTCATAATCAGGAACACATACACACCCACCCACTTTCTAAAAGAAAATATATATCTGTACAACTAATCTCCTCGTTGTTGTTGTTGTTGTTGTTGTTATCTTTTCTACGAATTTTTTAGGTTCAAAAATGGTTAGGTTCTCCCCGGAGGAAGATGAGGCTCTTATTAGGGCCTATTGTTCTGTTGCAAATCGTGGAAATCAACAAAGAGAACAAGCAAGTAGAGATTTTTGGGATCTGGTGGTGCAAGAGTTTACCAACATAATAGGAAATCATAATAGACGGTGTACGAAAATATTATCAACCCGTGTGTCCATAATTAAATGGGAGGTTAAAATATTCGTAGCACTACAAATACCACTATATCGTAATGTTCCTGCTGGATTGAATGAAGCAACAATTGTAAGTTAATTCGATATAAATGTATAAGACATTTAAAAGAGAACCCAATAAAACATTGTATGTTGATATGTGTATTTATTGCAAGAGGATCATGCGAGGGAGTTATACATGGAAGAAAAAGGAACGGAGTTTAAGTTCCATAGTTGCTACCTTAGTTTGAGGCATTATTTTGCATCCTTGAACCCCCAGCTGATAGCACTTGAAACTGTAACAACCCTACTTTCCACATAACCCCGGCTGATGATTAAATAGAAAGTATGCCGTTAATTTTCCGCAACAAGGTACATAACCACAGAAAACTAGGAACACCGTTCCGTTACAATTGTATATGCAGAAGGGAATTTTATTTCTTAAAAAAACTAATGAAGATGTCTTAAGAATAGAAACGGTATACTAGACTTCAATAATATAATCCACCTTTAAATGCGAAACTAACAAAAATGAAAATAATAATGAAGTCTACCCAAAGAAAGTATCCCCACTTCCTCACAACTACATAACGGAAAAATTAAAATAAAAGAAGAAGTGTAGATGTCCACCCTCAGTTAGATATCTTAAGAATATCCACTGGAACTGGAATCAATCAAACTCCTTCACGATCCCTAACAACACCTGAAAAATAGTCAACAGGAGTTAAACTCCAAAACAAGCTCACTCGATCGCCGAGCCACGGAAAATATAAAAAGATTATAGAAAATAAATCGCAAGCCATACATGTCGCAAGGAAAAAAAAAATAAAAAAAAATTGAAGCTACTAGTTACAACTAGGACAACCACCGTACTAAGAATTTAAGTTTTTCCTATTCAAACAATCACTAGCAATACACGCCAAATCTCCTTACATATTACCGTAGTGTTATACCGGGACATATCCGCAATAACACTACACCGAGTTCAAAACATATCCGCAACAAATCTTTCGGGAAGTATACATATTTGTATACTATTTTACCTGGGAATATACTCCCCATCTCAATTATCCTTTTCTGGAGTGAGATACCAAACACCGGTTTGGAGACCTACATAAAGCCCCTGGGCGCATACAAAATACCAACCCAGTTTCAGAGGATTTATATCATTTTAACAGCTGGAACTTTCGATAAAAACACGCACCAAATCATCAATGAATAGACAGTAAAGGAACAGCTCATGTCAGACAACACGGTAAAGAAATTCTCGTAACTACCATTAATCTGTAGGGATCATTGCTAAAAGAAAACTCCAACCAACGCAACCAGTAGCGTATACTAAACATGAGTCGTGACTTTTCTGCATATTTGGTTAAACAACAACAAAATATTTTATTGCCATTCACCCCTTAGCTAACTGCGTGTTGTACTTTAAGCTCGTCTTGGACTACACGTAGTTGTATTAGAACCATCCACTCAAACCCCACTTAGTTCCCTCCATAAACTATGGATCTATATATACTTACATTAATTACTTATCAAGCCTGATGCTTGAGAACCAACATCCCCATTTGATTATTAATCACTCACAGACCATAATATGCATACACGGCCACACATAGGCCATTAGTTTCAGGCAACTTAATAACTAATTTGAAGAGACCTATTTAGTATCTAGATTAACAAATCATTAGGGGATGAATAAATTAAATTTCTAGACTATAGAACCAGACCAAGCACAAATTATCCACTTAGGACGATCAAATAGGCAAATAGGATCATATATCTAGGTTAAGTATTTCTACCAAGGACACCATGTCATGAATCGAAGTACCACAGGAACCCGCCACCATTAGAATGCAATACTGATGACCAAAAGAAATAGTTCCAAAAATCACACAGATCGTAAGTTATGAATACTAGATTCAAGCAAAGCATTCACGAGTTATTATATAACCAATTCTACATCTATCCAAGACTAAGAGACCGAACAAACTTGCCTTAACTCTTCCGGATGACGATCAAAAGAAACGCCCTAGGTAGTGCTTCCTTCACTTATCAATGCCTAATGAACAATACAGAAGAAAGATGCAACAATCATTAACAATCGATCAATACATATCAAACTGAAATTTCCATTTTAAAGAAATAAGAAAAATCTACATTGATAGGGACTCACCAAACTTCTCACACGGCTGATTTCACTTTAGCCTAAGTTTCCATCTATCTATCACGTTCGTCCTCTTTTGGTGCTTACCTAATTCTGATTGTTACTTCCTATGTATAAGATTAGATGGGAACCAGTCAAAACCCTATATATTGATACTAAGTCAAAGACCCGGGGTAAACTAAGCAAAATACTATTGATAAGTATGGGGAACCTGTTACTAAATAGACAGGTAGACAAAAAAATAAATATATTTTCTTGTATTATTTATCCACGCTAGGAAATAGGTTCAATGGGTATTACAGAAACCCCCGATTCGGGTGAAGAATAACTCTGGCAATTAATTGGTTTTGTGGGCACACCTCTCCGAAAACCCTCACGAGACTACAACTCGTTCGTTCACTTTACGGTTTAAAGGCTTGTTCTTGCTGCACGGGCTAAGTGCAGTCGCATTGCCGGCGACAATGAGCTAAGTTTAATTTCCAGTCATTTTGATTAAGTGTACTACGTTGTTATTTTATCTGAATAAATGAACTTATTTACGCTTCTTTCTCACTTATATTTACAATTATCGATCCAAATACGACTTATCGACTCAAAATGTACACCACAACCAATTAAAAAGATTATCATTCTAAGATTTGATCAGCACAATGCTTCATGAACACGTTCATCCAGCACTACGAAAAAATGCGTATTACAAGAAATCTAGTAACTGTGTACCCGGTCCAATGTTAAGAGAGTGTCAAATTGAAAACGAAAACTGAAAATGAGTGTCGATGGAGTGTAAACGAAAAAAGGTCAAGGAACGAGAAGTGGTTACCCATTCTATAAAACCCAACAATGGGCAATGAGTAGCCGTTCTTTAAGAACGGTCAATGGTTATCCGTGTTTTTGTTGTAAAACGGTTAACTATTGTCCGTTTTCACCTTTCTGAGAACAACTAACCATTGCCCGTCTCGAGAGTCTTCCCTTAGGAATGCCCAGAGACCAGGAAAAGGGTGAGGGAAGAGGTACTTTAGACCACGATTTTTTCAGCTGGGAAGGGCTTGGGAAGCTCCATAATAAGACCCAATCTAAGCCATATCAGACCTCTAATCATAAAAATTGAAAACTAAAACACCTGATATGGACCGAGTTAGACGCTTCAGATCCCAAATCCGATCCAAAACAAACACGGTGTAGTCAAACATCGATGTCTTGTACAGCATTCATTTTCCCGGACTTTGGACTTGCTGAGAAAGATGTTGAGGATGAAGCGTTTGATGGTTCTTCAACATCATCGAATTTCGGCAGCATTTGAATCTTCATTGTCGAAATTAACTGGAATAAGTAGAAACCATGATCAAAAAGAGATGCTTTACCTTCCTTCTCAAAGAACTACCTATCGATTCCTCGACTTTTTTCAGGTTTCTTTATCTCTTTTCAATCTTGTTATTTTGTGTCTCTTTTTTCAATTCGATCCAAAAGAAATTCGTCATCTTTTATTGTTTCGCAGTTAGGTGATAAAGAGGCCATCGCCAAAGAGCGTGCTAGACTGTAAGTTTCCTCTTTCTAAAACCCTAATTTATTATCAAGGTTGAATTTTTCTAGGGTTTACTGATTACTGTGTATGTGCAATATAGGGCAGATCTGATGAAATGAATAGAGGGTATTTTGCTGATATGTATGAGCTTAAGAAGCATGGTGGTAAGGTGAAAGTTCAATTTTTGTGAAAATTGAGGGTGCAGTTAGTGTTGGGGTTGACTTCCTCGTTCCATTGGATGCATTAAATTTTGTATATAATTATTGAATTTTTGGTTATAATGCAGATTGCAGTGGCAAGTGACACAATTATTCCAGCAATAGAAGCTGAAAAATTCCCATCCTTGGACGCAACTTTCTCTGATGGTACATGTATTAAGTTACCTGTTGCTTCTGAAGAAAATGCTGATGGAGGCGGCAAATTGATCAGGCCTCATGCATCCTTGATATGTCTTTCATTTCGAGCACACTCTCAGGTTTGTTGAATTTGGTTTCCTATGAGGGTTTACATGAGTTTTTAGGTCGTTTTACATTTATTTAGATCACTCATATTGTCCTCCTTAAATCCGAACGTAGAGTTAACGGAATGAAAAGTTTCTTATTGCCTTGTTGGTTTTGCAATGTACATTCAAGTTAACTTCAAACTACGAAACCAGTGAAAAGGTTTAAGTATATAATGTTAACAAATGAGGAATGTTAAGCTTGCTTAAAAGTCAATAATGGATGTCACACAATGATTTGATTAATATCTGATGCTACAACTTTATTTTCTTGTCCTCGCCAGAAAATGATTGATTCTTGGAGTGTACCATTCGTCGATGCATTCAGTGCGTCTGACAATCTCCGTATGTATGAGGTACGCATCGATTAGTTGCTCTGTAGAATTGATGCTTTGCTAAAGAATATTTAATTTTTCCTATCCTTAGATAGGAACTCTATTTTATCTTTTGTTCTCCGTACATGTAATATGACTGCTCATTCCCTAGCTAGTTGGGCTAGCTCACCACTATGTCCTTGAACTCAGCTCCAATTCTGCTTCTGCCTGTTATTGACTCAAATTTAGTATGATATCATTTTGCTTAAGAACAAACTACCTAGTCTCTACTTATGTTGCTAACATGAAAGATGTAGCTTACCTTGTATGAATAGATTACTATCGTGTTGCTTGAAATTATGGTGCAGCAGCATCTGCACTTCAATTCCTGTATGGCTATTATGTGAATGATTATTTTTTATAATATTTCAGGTGTCAATCATAGAATCTTGGTTCTTATCATTGAAGCCTATTAGATGGTTACTTCTTCAGTCAACACGACGACCTAGTAGTGATGGAAAGAACGAGACACTTCAAAAGCAGCAGGTTTACTCATTTGGTGACAAGTACTACTTCAGGAAAGAGCTTAAAATATTGAATCTTCTCACAGGGTAAGTTCTGTTTTAAGTTTTTCAACAGTTTTCTGAGTCTAAAGTCTAAACTGAATTATTTCTTATTATCGGTTTCTACTTTCACTGCACAGGTATATTTTTCTGCTCGACAAGTTTGGAAGAATTAGATGGCAGGGTTTTGGTTTGGCAACAGAAAAAGAGTTGAATTCACTTCTAACATGTACTTCCCTCTTGTTGAAAGAGAAGTAAAGTCTTCACAACTGCTGAGAAAGCTTAAACTTGGAAGCAATTTTTTTTTTGACTTTTTATTGAATTTAAGGATGGAGAAAAGAATAATTTAGCCAAGAAATTTTCAGTAATTCCATGTTTTGAATTACTCCAAGGTTGTCATAGTAGTTTGAGTTTATATGTTCAACACAAAGCCAACCAAACATATACATATTTGCAGTTAATTGTTGTGTACGTCAGTTAAAAAAGACGTAGGAATGGTTATTTGAAAAATACTTGTTGTGTACATCATCGTAGTTGCTTATACTTGTTGTGTACATCATCGTAGTTGCTTATGCCTTGGATGTTTTGACGTTTGCTCTTATGTCACAAATCACTTCACTCATGATTTACTATGCAGCTGGTTGTCAATTCTCTCACACGGGCCTCCTTTTATAATCCTGTAACTTGGGAGGTGTTTAAAAATGTGCAGATGCCTTTGTTTTGTTGAAGAATACGATTCTGATACTTGCACGGAGGAAAAGAAGAAGTTCGCTATAGAAAGAATGTTCAATCAAAAAAACATTCGGTAGGACATGTTCTCGGAAATGACCCCAGATCTTGGAAGTAGTCTATTACCTTAGCAAAAATGAAAACCCCAAGTGACTCACTTAAAGAATGAATCAAGCATATTCATGGAAACTGAGGTGTTTCCAAACCCTCAAAATCTAAACAGAAGATTTAAATCTCAAATGTAAACATCACAAGGCCAACTATTGAGAAAAAGAATCTAATGGAAGCACAATTTAGAACCTCTCATGGATGAGAATTTCTGGTCATCTGAAAGTTTACAATGAAAAGAAGAAAAAGAAAAATCACTCCATTGGCTACATATCTAGCGGACCGAAGGCTCCCCACTCATCAGACTGTGAATCATGGTAAATACCTCCAGACCTTGGTTTTGCTGGTTGATTCGGTCCAACAGGGAAATTCCAGAAGTTATCAGAATTCTTAAAGAATATAAGGAATAAAACAGCTGATGCCATAAAGAGTCCCAACAACACCAGATATATCTGCCACTCTGTAGTAGAAGGAACAGAAGAATGTCAGTTCCATTTATCTGAGGACATAAGAAGTTTAACAAAACTATCCAATAAAGCAGAAACAATGAAAGGGAAAGAGTAACACCTTTCCACTCAGGAGTTACATTCAGCTTTGTCACCACAGTTCCCCATTCAGTAGACGTGGAAACCACCACCCTATCAGCTCCCTTTCCCCTGTCAAACCGCTCAAACGGTTAAGGCTCCAAAGACAGAAAGAAAATATGAACTTAGTATGACACAAACAGTCATCTACTGGGTCATCCAATCCCAAACATACAATATGAAATCAATCAATACCAACTGCTATATCCCGTCTGATGCGATATACAATTGGGAGAGTTTCAAATATAAGAGAATTTATCAAATGAAGTGACTAGTTAAATTTCGGAATTATGTGCGGCAACTAACCAGATTCACTGAACTATTTATTAATATTTTTATAAGGCTTCTGTATTAATAAAGACAATGTATGCAATATACTTCAATAATATGAAGACCTCTCAACTGCTATATACCATAATTTGGAACACACTTTCAATAAACAGAAACTGCAGTAGCTGATTTCCAATTTCAACCAAAACTAGAGGTCCCTATCGAAGATTTGATCCCTAACATACAATGAAAAATGCTACTATTCTTGCAGAAATATATTTCAAATTATTTACCTTTCGCTAGGACAAAACTCCAGTGATGCAATTGAGGTACCAAGATGAAGCCTCTTACTCACGTGGCTGATCACCATGTTATTTACTTCAACTACAATCATATCACCATCTTTGCTTCCCCTGTAGCATGTGAAAGCAACACACTTCCTGTCAGAATCAGTCAACAGCTAGCACACCCGGTATTATCATGGGCAACGCACGACTCCAAAATCATCATGCATGCACTCAAGTATGGCAAATATGGCAAAATATGGGGCTCGAAGCTGCCCAAAAACATAGCCTAAATGAAAAAAGGTTATAACTGGAATCCTTACAAAGCAAGATATTTCCCATCGAGGCTCATGGACATGACAGAAGCACTCTTTCCAAGTAGTCTTTTGTACCCGATTCTTTCCCAAGTACTGATAGACCATACAACGGTCACACCTTTGTTACCTGTTTTGGGGTTTCACATACATCAGAAAAATGGAATGGTAGATGGGCCAATTTGGCCATTAATTCTTTATTTTCTTAAAGAGAACAACTTACCCTTCTGGACTGTGCAAAACAGGAATGGTTTTGTCCCATCTTTTGAAAAACGACAGCATTCAATATTCTCATCCTAGAAAGAGAAAATATCACTCTGTGCCCAAATATTTAAGAAGGCATACAAAGACAAAAAAGAAAAACTTGAAATTTAACAAACTAACAAATATTATACCGTATTACGGGTTAAAGTAGTCAATGGAACCCCATCCTCTAAGTTCCATATTCGAGCAGAACCATCAGTTGATGTAGAAGCTAAGAACTCTGAGTCTAGGCTGGAATACAGAGAGACAACAGATTAGCAGCCACAATAATGTCGAACAACTAGCTGGAGAATGAGATGAGTTTGTAGTCTTGTTGAGAAAGCACACAATACATACTATGAAAGGTTGACTAGACAAGTTAAGCTGTCATGACTACCACTACATGTACACACTTATACATCTAAGCATGGAACACAAGAAAAATGAGTTATGTATGCTTGTATGTTCTTACCTGAAATCCATATCCCTGAATGACTTGTGCGCTTTTGGTTCGTCAATAAGGATTCGCAGGCTTGGCCATTCAAAGACTCTCAGGTGCCCATCCTACATGTAAGGAACATGAATTGTGTTAGGAGGTTAGGCAGGTCTAGGCGCACGTTTTTTAAGAATGACGATCTTACAGAAAAAACCCACCTCTCCTCCAGTAGCAAACTTAGCACCATCAACACTAAAAGCTAGGCATTTCTGAGGACCAACACCTTCAAGAGGAGGTAGATCTTTGGCCAGGATCTTTACATCTTCTTCTTCTTTGTGCTGGAACTCCAACAACCTGCAAGTTTTACAAAACTCTCATTTTCTAGCTTTTCCAAGTGAAATACATAAAAACATGATAATATGATGGAAACAACTTTTCGAACTGATCCGCAGGCCGTAATTACTACATTTAGTAAACATAGCAAATCTAATACCATCAAACCCATAGTAAGTCCATTCAATGCAACAGAATGAACAAACCGGGGACCACTTACATTTGTTTGCATAGCAATTCTAAATGAATTCCAAAATCCTAATAACATGACCTTAGCTTACATCCCAAATCCAGTAACTCAATTAACCCCCGATAAAATTGAATAAATGAAGAGAAATACAAAGAGGGTTATTAGTAGCAGTAATTGCCCATCAATTCTTACTACAATTTCACAATCAATAGATTCAATACCTATAAATGTTTTTAACCGTTAATAACAAAACCCCTATTTCTCAAACCAACAAACTTCAATTAAGAGCATTTATGAATCATCATCAGTGACAAAAATTTAACAAAATTAAACTCACTTGCAGCCACCAGTAGTAGTGGAGCAAACAATTTCATCTCCACTTGGATGCACAGCAACACCGACTATATTACCATCTTCACATTCATATACAACCTTAAATCAAAAGATTCAAGAAACAATTATTACATTAAAAAATGATTAAAAAACCCTAAATTCTATAGAGAGAAAGAGTAATTACCTTAGGAGAAGGAGATAGAGAAATAATCTTGGAGTCATAAGAAAAGATTTCAAGAACAGAAGGAGAATCACCATGCTTCGATTTACCCATTACTACTAGATGTTCATTTTCTGGCCGTCTAATCCATGATGCACATGTTACCTTCCCCATATGATCCGCACGATTCTCCATTTCTCCTGTGATCGACTGTTAGTACTTCTGGCGGTGTAGAAGAAGTTTTTGTTCTTGGTGTTGTTATGGGTGGTAGTGGACTTCGTAAGTAATGTCAACTCTTTGTTATTTCTTCTTATTTATAAGGAGAGCAACACAAGAGAATAAATATCTGGAAGTAGAAAAAAAACGGGATATTCGTTGGGAATTTTATGCCGGAAAGGCGTGGTTTCCCACCACCAACATCATCATCATCAACATCATTGTGATCAAATCCTTTCTGTACTTACTCTAAAAAGTCGTCCGTCTAATCCCCATTTGATCATTCATAAACAATAATAACCGTCGAAATGGAAGGGTTTTTGGTGGGTCCCCGGTGGTTATCCAAATCCAACAGTTGAGTTCTGATGTTCGTGAGTAAGACTCTTTGGTATTTGTTGAATTTTGGGCGTTGGATTAGTAGGGGATCAAGTTGGTTGCATGAGATATTTAGAATCGATGGTTGTGGTTATAGTCAAATGACACCTAATAGCCTGAGTTTGTTCTTTCACAGCTGGTGCAAATGCAAGTGTGTGTCTGGCAGAGAGAGTCGGCGTTTGTTTCTAGTCTCAGCCTCTCAGGTTTTGTGTTCTTCTCAGCTTAATGGTGTAAACTCAAGCCCATATAGCCTATGTCTTTCATGGGCCAAACTTTCCTGGTTCATTTCATTTCAGAGCCGATCAAAGTATTGGCAATGGCTAGAGTTGTGGATTGATATTTAAGCCAGGTTAGCACTGCAGGAGACCGACTGCCGATTAGCTCAACACAGGTCATTCACTATCCCGAATCCCTTAGAGCAACTCCTATGGGGTCAAAAATCATCCATATCTTGGTGATGATCCACATTTTATGGACCAAAAAGCGTTACCTTGGATGATTTTAACATCCATATGTTTGTGAAGTTCAGAGGGACTCCTCAAATATATGGAGGTAGATATGTAGAGTCTATCCAGTCATAGGATCACTATGTTATGATTCTTTTTTTTTTCTCATCCGGTTACTAAATAACCGGAGGTGCCATTCACGGCTCTAAAACACCTCTCTACTCACAACTAAACAACATTAAAACCCTACATATCTCAAATGGCAAATCCTTTTGCCTAACGGTGGGTCCGGATGAACAACCCTGAAACAGTACCCTTACAACACATAGCATTGAGCGGTGAATAGAGTTACGAATGGAGAGATGAATATTATTTTCCCTCCGCTAAATAACAAAATGTATATCTTTTGTTTCCTTTTTTTCCTCATCCAATCATTGATTAACTGGATATCAATTTTTTTTAGTCATTTAATATAATAAAAACAAGAAAAAATATGTGGGTCCCAATTAATAGATATTTATCTAGATCTCCATAGTGGAATAAATCTCCATAAAATTTTGATGATCCCTATTTATATGGATTCTCCTTGAGATGTGGATGTTTTAAAAGCAAGTAGAGAATATTCTAAGGGGCTACTGCAAGACTCTATATGTTGCTATTCATCGGGTTAATCTAGAGGTGCACAAAGGTCGGTTCGGTGCGGTTTCATTCCAAACCGTCCACCTAACCGTTGCCACTACGGTTATCATTTTTGAAACCGTCACCGAACTGTATTTCTATCGGTTCGGTTAAAAACCGATCCGATTCAGAACGGTTGAAACGGTTTTTCAATCGGTTTTAACCGATGCCAATTATAAATCAATTCTACCTTTTCTAATGAAGGGAAAAATAATTTTATAAAAAATTTGCTTACTATACACAAGGTATTCAGTTCTAATTGAACATTAATTTACAAATTCAAATTTAATTATTGATGATTATCAAATTTAACATCTGGATTTAAATCCAATATGTTATTCTCTTCCTCCTTTGCAGTCCTCTTTGATCAACAACAACATCAAGTCCAACATTCAGATCAAAACCCAAGCTATTACTCATAGACTCCTTTGATTACAATCTACCCCTCACTAATCATGTTTAGTGGTTAAATATAATTAGGTAAGTTAATAGATTAGTTTGATAATCATTAGAATAAATCATTATCATTGAATTTGTTGATGCAACAACATTAAATCAAGATATTTATGATCACGAAGGTTTAGGTGAAGAACCAACCCAGGAAAGTAAACAAGCTGAATCTACAAGTGCTCCAATTAATTTTTTTTTTTTTTTTTTTAAAGAGAAACTCCAAGGAGCATTTATTGAAAAGGCATAAAAAAGCAGAGGGGGACTAAGCCTGACCTCCACAGACAAGAGAGGAGAAAATAAAAATCAAAAAGCGAAGAGAAAAAAACAAAACAAAGAGATTACAATTAGCAAAATCTGTAAACTGGCAGGCTCGACCTGTCTATGCCAAGTTTATATCTCAAAAAAGTAGGGGGCTAATCCCACCATCTGGATTCCACCGAAGCTCCATGTTTTGCTAGGATATCTGCCACTGCATTACCTTCACGAAATATGTGTGAGTATCTAAACTCGATGGTCGAGAGAAATCTCATACAATTGGACCACTGTATAGCCAATTTCCAAGGTATTAAGCTTGGGTTCTCAATGGCAGCAATAATAGCTGTAGAGTCACATTCAAACCAAAGTCTTCGAAACCCTCTAGATTGCGCTATTCTAAATGCATGAATTGCACCCCAAAATTCAGCAGACATAGAAGTATCAGTACCAATACCTTGAGCTAAACAGCCACAAAAAACCACACCACAACCAGCAGGGCCTGGGTTTCCGAAGGAACAACCATCCACATTAACCTTAATCCAACCAAAGAGAGGAGGTATCCACCTGACTTCTAAAATGCGCGGAGCTTTGGGAGGGCGACATTGCAATTTAAGCACATCCAAAATCTGCATATCGTTAAAGGTGCTGAAAGAATAGCCTTTAACATTGCTCCCCGACTCGCTAATAAGAGTCAATAATCTTTTTTTTGCAACTTGGGTAGGGATAAGCAAATGATCGAACCTGAGTTTGTTTCTGCAGTCCCAAATAAGCCATATGCAGTTCACTACAGCGACCCAAAGAAGGTTTTTGACTTGAGAACATCTCCTACAGTTTCTGACTGAAGTGAATAGGTCAGTTATGGAGTTGGTGTTGAGTTGGTGCTGAAAAACAACAGAAATCCAGGTCCACAACGAGGTAGCAAAGGCGCAGCTGAAGAATAGATGAGTTTGGGTTTTCATGCAGCACTGAGTTGGACAAAGACTGTAGCAGTTAACTGTCGAGACTCCGTAGAAACGTATATTGTCATCAGTTGCAATTCTCCCATGCAACAATTTCCACACAGTAGCAACTCTTCGTGGAGGTGTCTTCACATTCCATAGGTCTTTATAATCGCAAGAAGAACTTGCTCTCGGTCTGCAAGAATCATAGGCAAACTGCATAGTAACGATGCCACTGCTACTTTGTGTCCAGACAAGCTTATCATGTTCATGAGGAGCAAAACAAACCTCATTTATAGCTTGCTTAGTGCTATTTAGCTCAGGCATATAAGAAGGAAAAGACCATCTCCCATTCACAATAAATTCCTCAACCGTATGCTGCATGTTGGTCGTATCTAGCTCAAGATAGTCGCCAATGGAAGCACCTAAATAAGTGCACCAATTATCCTTCCAAAAGTACACATAAGAACCATTACCAATCAGCCATAAAGCATTATTTTGAATGATTGACATTTGGTTACGAAAGCCTGACCACACTGAGGATCTCCTATAATAAGAACAGTTGTGAAACCTTGCCTTGAAGAATGAAGACCAATAGAAGGTTCCGGTCATAATTTTCCAAGACATCTTCATCAAAGCTGCTCGGTTAACATGAACTAAAGATTTAATATTGAGACCACCTTCGTCATAAGGAAGGCACAGCTTTTTCCAAGCTACAGTGGTGTGCTTCACAGTAGAAATATCACTAGACCAAATGAAATTACGTATCCATCTCTTTAGTGTACGAAGACAAGTTTTAGGCCATTCATAAACATGAAAACTATAGAGAGCAGAACTAGTTATCACAGTTTTCACCAATTCCACTCTTCCCATCATCGAAAGAGAATTACCCTTCCAAGCAGCAAATTTCAACTTAATTCTATCCATGATAGGTTGAAGAAATATTTTCCTCGGCTTACCTTTGAAAATAGGGACACCAAGATAACGGAAAGGAAGAGAGCCTAGAGGGATACCATAAAAAGCCGCAAGATCCGTAGCTCTAGCCGTGATATGTTTACTAGCATAGAGAGTGCATTTGGCTAGACTAATACGCTGACCAGAGCAAACTCCATAATCTTGAAAGACTTTCATAACATTAGCTACTTATTTTTTTGTACCCCTGCAGAAAACCATTATATCATCAGCATAAAGAACATGAGATGGAGATACTGCACCTCGCGGAGAAGAAATGTGATGGACTTTCCCTTGAGTAAACAAGTTTGAGATCGTACAGCTGAGAACATCTTCAGCAAGACAGAATAGAATAGGTGATAGAGGGTCACCCTGACGAACTCCTCTAGTGCAACTGAAATATCCCATAGCTTTACCATTGACAATAATAGAGAGCTTAGCCGAATGAAGAATCGTACTTATCCAACCCACAAAACGAGGGCAAAATCCAAAAGTAGAGAGGGTCTGCAAAATGAAATTCCAATCCAATGTATCAAAAGCTTTGCGAATGTCAAACTTCAAAGCAATATTGCCACCGTACGTTTTATAATCAAGCATATTGATTGCTTCAGAAGTTAAAGCAACACACTCGAAAATACTTCGGCCCTTGATAAAAGCTCTTTGTTGCGGCGAAATAATACGTGAAGCAATAAGACTCAGCCTATCAACCAAAATCCTGCCAATAATTTTGAAATGAAAGTTTCCCAAGGAAATAGGACGAAACTTATCAATACAATTAGCGTCAGGCTTTTTTGGGATAATGATAACATGAGAAGCATTAGCATTAGTAACCAACCAACCCTTTTCAGAGAAGAATTGGACAGATTTCAGCACATCTGTACCCACAATGTCCCAAAAGGTGGTGAAAAAAATTCCCCCAAAACCATCTGGACCCGGTGCACCATTAGCATTCATCGAAAAGACCGCCTTCTTAGTCTCCTCCATGTCCGGTATTACAGTAAGAGTCTTATTCTCCTCATCAGTGACAGAGTGATGAATATTAGAAGTAATAAAATCACCATCAACTGTATCAGGAGCAGCAGCATAAAGGTTTTGAAAATACTCAAGAACATGGTTGGAAATATCTTCATGCGAAGTCAAAAGCTCATCATTATCCACTAAGTGAGTGAGCTTATTCGTAGAAGCTCTTAGTTTAGCATATTTATGAAAGAAACGAGTACAATCATCACCATCTTCTAGATTTTTCGCGCCAGAAATTTCGTTGAATTGTTAGAGCTTCAACCATCTTGTTAGAAGCCTCAATTTCCAACGCGTGAAGATTATCAGAGTAACCATCAGAAGCAATCTTGAGCTGGATTTCCTCAAGCGCTTTTGTGGCATTATCAACTGTAAGCTGCACGTCTCCAAACACCTCACGATTCCATATTTTAAGCGCATTCTTAAGATGCTTCAGTTTCTGCATGAGTACATACATAGGACAGCCAAAAAACTGCTCCTTCCAAGCCATTAAAATAATTCTCTCAAACCTGGGTGATGAAGCCACATACTTTGAAATTTAAATGAACAAGCGAAGCCTTTATCACCCTTAGTAGCTTCAAAGAGAAGAGGATGATGATCAGACTTAACTCTAGGCAGCGTAGTACAAGTAGAGGAATCCCAGTATAGTAGCCATTCTTCATTGGAAAGAGTTCTGTCGAGTCTAAGCTCTGTATGATGACTACCCTGTCGACAGTTCGTCCGCGTATAAACAGCGCCCTTAGTATCCAGATGATGCATTTCATTAGCTTCCGAGAAAAGCAAGAATTCATCACAAGATATCTTTTGAGGAGGAGGGCCACTAGATTTTTCATGAGCACCTAAGACCGCATTAAAGTCTTCAATTACACACCAAGGACCAATATGAGATGAGTGAAGCTGCGTCAAATCTTGCCAAAGTTGTCTTATGCTGATATAAGAAGTTGAAGCATAGACACCCGCAATATAACAAAGTTTACCCTCAAAGTCAATCTCACACGTAATCTGTTGAGAAGTATTATAGATGACTCTAGGATTTATGTCGCAGACACCACAAATTTGAGATCAAGGATTCTCGAACATTAATAGCTACCAACTTGAGATTTAATGAACGCCAATAAGAAGCTGGAATGGAAGAAAATTCAATCCAAGGTTCCGCAATAAATACAAAATCAGGAACGCCAATAAGTGCTCCAATTAGTCATATATAGGTATTAATATATTGAAATTTGATTTTTTTTCATTAAATCCGCCATTGTTACGCCTGAAAAACTCAGTGCCGGCATGGTAAAAGTATGAATATCATGCCGGCAGGGACCAAATCGGCATGGTATTCATACTTTCACCATGCCGATACACAATATCCCCTAATTTTGAAATTATAAGTACACTGCCGGCACAGAAAGTTCATTATCGAGCATGCCGGTAGTAAAACCGTCATGGTCGATTCCCAAGTGTACCGTACCGGTTTGAGGACAAAAACATACAAAAAATCTGTCTGAAATAGCAAGTATCGGCATGGTATTCATCCTAAAAACCATGCCGACACTAGTATCGACATGATATTCATCCTGAAAAACCATGCCGGCACCATATATCGGCATGGTATTCATCCTAAAAACCATGCCGGCACAAAAATAGTAGGGTATTCATCATGAACACAAGCCAGGAGTGGATTGAAACTGAAACTGAAAAGTTTCGGTTTATGATTCTAACCCAAACGAAGTTTTAAAACAACAACACTTTAAATATGATTGGGTATCATGTACCTTCTCAATGAAGCCATTTCTTCTTCTTCTTCTTCTTCTTGCTCAACAACAATTCAATTTAACCTATCTTTAAGAACTTGTTAGGATTTGATTTTGATTTTTAGTTTTAGTTTTAAATTTTAATTTAGATGGAAGGGTATTTTAGTATTTCCGCCCCAAAACACCCCTTAACGGACACTATTGGATGGGGTTAGTAATTCATATCCCCCAATTAATATAAGTATCCCCAATTACGCGTTCCATTTAAGGTTATGAACATAACAATTTCAGCTTCCTTTTCAACTTGCACCCTCATACGTTGTATTTCAGCATCTGAGTGAACTAGAGGCATTATGGGCGGAATAACAACGTCAACTCTGTCCTTCTCATCTATCAGTCTCATTAACAAACCCATGTGTAACCTCACGGTCACTATATTTCATCCCCCATCTGTATCTATTTTAAGTTTCCACGTCAACAACTTCATCATGCAAACTTGGAGCTGTTCTTCTTGCTATCTTTGAAAGAGTAATAAAGTTGTTATCATCAGAAACTTTTTTACCATCCAAATCAAGATGTATAGATTTAGCTAAGTCCTCATTCATCTTTTGTTATTGAAATATAGCTTCCACATTTTTATTTTTATTTTTATTTTTGCTTTATCTTCTTTCAATTTTTCTCCGTTAGAGATTGCCTAGACTTAACTAGAGCATCAACTGTAGCATGTTGTTTTGCCAAGGCATTATCCACAGCTACAGACAATTTCTTCGCCTCATTTTTAGACTTTCCAAATTCTTCAAAGGCCAACTCCTCTGCAAGAACTTAAGCACCTGAACTTTTGTCTATATACTCATCTACAAAGGCAACAACTTCATCATGAGTAGTATTATATATGTTTGACACTGCCAACTTAGCTTTAGCATCATCTAGTAAAGCCTGGGCTTTAACCACTTCATCCTCTAATTGCTTAGCTTGAACAAGCTTATCAACAACTTGTTTCATTATTTACAGACTTCTTGTTGCCATTATTCACACAATAAACTGGTGCTTTTGGCCTCCATTCATGTTTAAGTTTTGCGAGATTTTCCATCAAAGACTTCTTTCTAACATGGTCCTTTTTCAGCTTCAACTTCTTTTTTTTCATCATCACAACAACAGTTTCCCAAAGCCCTAATAATAACTCTTCATCGCAAAACTCAATTGGTAATCCAGGTAGGCTGCACCTCACCAAAGCACGAGATGTTTATGATTTTCAGGATCAAACCTAGGTGTCCAATCTTGAAACTTCAATAACTATGTCAGGCCTTCCAAAGACCACCATAGCTAACTCTTCTTTCATCAACGTCATTCTGTATTATAATAATGAGAAAACCTTTCAACAAAGGTATGAATTGAGTAGCTCCAGATAACTTTCATAGATTAAGAAGCTTCTGTTTCGCAACTTCAAACTTAAAATATTTCTTAAAATCCAATCGACTAACAAGACTAAAACTTCATTAAGCCATAGCCCTAGAATGGCTTGCCTTTGATAATTTGACAACAAAAGTTACCAATTTGATTAACTGATGGTGCATCAAGCATATCAGCAGTAATATTTGAAATACCATACTTATGTTTCTTAAATAGAGACGCAAAAGATTTTTCTTCAGACCTTTTGGACTTATCATCAACTTTCGAAGAATCAATTGCCTTATTTTGATCACATGTATCAACTTTAGGCGTCTGATTTTTAGAAACCAAAAAAGAATCATCATCTTGATACGAAACAAGCAAGACCCTATCATCTGACAGAGGTTTTCCATATAAATCAGGATGATTCAATGATTTTTTCACCATCATGAATTAGTAAAATTGACCCAGCATGATGAAATATACTTAAATCCTAGAAAAACGCTGAGAAAAAATACATAAGAAACCGGAGCTCTTTTAGAGAAGTTTTCAAAGTTTTTTTTTTTTTTTGAATGAGAACATAAAAGGTTTCTAAATGGTATGTGTTTAGACCTTGTTTTCCATCCATTTGTGCATCTTCCATGAATTCATCATTTGTAGTTATAACAACATTGTCATTTGTGTTCATTTTATTAATAGCCCTGTTATAGCCAATCACATAATAGAGACAAATAATAATGTATTGATATCTACAGATGATGAATGCATGGAAGATGCACGTATGTATGAAAAACAAGGGGTACATGATGTGTTTTGTAGTTGTAGTAAAAATGATTCGAATTCTAAGACTTGTGAAGGATTTTTTTTAGACTTAAATTAAATTAAATAACTCAAATAAAATTGTATCAAATTATAAAAAGACACCGAGACTTTGGATTCCACCATTGACCAATTAAGTGATACAATCTAATCAATATTCATGCAATTCTTGCTTTTAAAGTGATTCTAATTTATTGCCTCTAATAGATTTTTGAAGTAACAATTGTAAACATCAAGCATGAAACATAAAAAGTATTAAAACCTAGCATGTTCCATCAAAACAATTCACAACTACTTAATAAAAATCAATTTTCCAATATTAGTTCTATGCAAATAATCATGTAAAAGATTGAAAAAATAATTAAAATAAAAATATACCACTTTTCATGGAACAATGGCTTCCTCCGTTGCCTCGGCTAAGGGGTTTAGCTCCTCATAATAGAAATATGCTCAAAAGTTGATTTCATTGCTCAAATAAGGTGTTTTTATTAAGAAGGACGAGATGTAGTTACAGAAAGCTTTTTGTAAGGAAAGTAATGGTCGCTGAAAGTATTAAGCAACGACAGTGAAAAACGATAACAGCTTTCTGTAGTTGAACATAAGACTGCTTCTGCGACAGTTCGGTGTGGGTCGAAGTTCTTCGTGTTCTTCAGCAGCAGCAGCGGGTTTCCTGCAACTTTGATTTTTCGGCTCTGTGGTGTTCTAAACTTCCCCTAACTTTCGACACCTCTTCTATATGACCCAAACAATCTATTTATATCAAAAATACCAATTAAATCTCTCCAGAATCTTCCAAAATCTCTTCCTTTCTCTTCACGGCAAAGTTGCAGCAATTTCTTGTTTTAGGATTTACACGCGTTTCTGAGCTTTCCTTTTGATTTTAAACTCTTCCTTAGATAGATATCAAGTTTTGGGAAGGTTTATAGCACTTTAATTTCTCTAAAATTTCCTAAAATCGGTCACACACGTGACTTTCCATATTTTGTTGTTGAGATAAAAATCCGTCGATTGAGCCCAGTTTAATCGATTTCAACACCCATGTTAGATTCCTAGACCCATAAGGAGTCTACCCTATGAAAATCAGAGGTTTAATTGACCTCAAACTCCTCCAAATCACTACCACCAAAACTGCCAGAATGTGTTTATATTTTCCCGCCAAAAACAGAATTTGAATTTTGAGAAGAAAGTGACCTCCCCCTATCCAGTCCCGGAATGTGTTTAGTAGCTGCTTGGAAATGGGTTACCCCTTATCCAAAATGAGAGTCCGAATAGCAAATGTCCTTCCAGGTGTCTTTAACAACTTTTTGAGCCAATTTCGCCGCAAAAGCCTATTTCTCCAAAAACACCTACAAAGGGATAAAATACCAAAATGAGTACAAAAATGGGTACTAACAATATGCACAATAGAGATGAAAATAAACACATAAATGTGTCTATCAAATACCCCCAAACTTATTATTTTCTAGTCCCGAGTAAATCAAAACTACAAAAAATAAAATCCTAACTCACTGTCGCAGGCATCGTCGATTGCACTTAGCATGTGCAACAAGCCTTTAAACCCCTAGGTGTCCCTAGTGGCCGAGTTATAGTCTCGGGAGGGTTTACCAAAGATGTACCCACAAAACCTTTACTCCAGACCCTAGCTATCTACACAGAACCTTGGAATGCACTAAAGAACCTCCTTGGTTGGCATACTTATTGATTATGGGAGGAAATACCCTGATGCGAAATTCCAATTGCTGTATACGAGTTTGCACTCAAGCATACTAAATTCATATATAAGTGACAGAGCTCTACTCAAATAGTCGCACTATGGACATCAATATCCGGAATCAAACAAATCACATGAATAGATTAAGAAGATGGATATAGAAATAGATGGTTGCGAATGGACTTCAATGCCAAGATGAACCTATGACCTAGTGGATTGAGATACTGGTCTAGACTAATATCAACACAACTGGCATATACAAGGGAACCAGTGGTCGACAATCCTAAATCTACATCAACACAGCTGGCATATACAAGGGAACCAGTGGTCGACTTTATAATAAACCTTTATTTTTTTTATTTTTTTAACGACATGATTAGATCTTTTGGATCCAAGCGTATGCTTCTTGTCAGCAGATTACATGGTATTTCCCGTGGATCCTGCATTCCACGCTTGTTTAGGCGACGGAGACAGGGAGAACACACACATATTGCTATCCAAGTGTTATTTATTCCGATTAGTCTAATTAGTCTGGTCTTTTTTTTTTTTTTTAGTAACTCAATCACCCTATTTCAACCCAGCAGACATCAACACAAAAATTTGCAAAAACAAAAATAGAAGTTATAAGATGATTCCGAGATACGGTGAAACTATCATGTTATTTCTAACACCTGAGCTCCGTGCTTTTATGAATAGACTCTATATAGATGTTTCCATCCACTCAGATTGGTTCCTCAACTCCTAAAACCAAAATGCTTCCATCCACTTAGATTGGTTAGTGCCATCCTTAATAGGCATAAATTTCTAGGCTCTGGAGTTTATAATGCAACTAAAAAGTTTCTCCCATACCCCCAAACTTAAATCTAACATTGTTCTCAATGTTCTAAAGATAAAATTAAAAGCATGAACAAGGAGAAACTGTTACCATTTGAAGATATTACCGTGTTGCATGAGCATGGGTTACCTCCCAAGAAGTGTTAAGTTTAAAGTCTTCAGCCAGACACTGAAAGGGATTAGTCACCTCGAATCGTATAACAGTAGTCGGAATAACTGTGGGTCTTCAAAACCAAATAGAGCTGACCAAAGGAAACTGTAATAAACCAACGAAATGAACAAGACTAGCATGCCCTTACCTAGTTTCCTGATTAAGAAATTTATATCTAATTTTGGTTCAGGTTCTATGAAAGGGTCTAAATAAAATATTTTTATTGGATGCATTTCCTCATAAGTGAGATCCAAATTATTAGGTTCTAGAGTCTGTAGAAACTCAAATAAGGACTTAGAAGCACATAATAATAACCTAAATAATTGAGGATCCTCTAAGTCAATCAGGTTTGACTTACATAATTGACCACAGTGAGAGTAGTGGTCATTCTTAAGCAAATGTGTCGATTTTATTAACCTAAAGTACTTAGGCTTAGTCTCAGAACCTAATAGGTGAATGTTCCCACATTTGGAAGAAAAATATTTGGTGGGAAAACAAAGTCGACCGGGGTATCATAGCCTGGGTAAACCACATCAACCAGAGGATGGGTTTCTAACAACTGAACTTCCTTATGGACATCACTAGATTCAGGGAAACATGTATGAAGATAATCTGTTAAAACGGTTGAGGCACATATGTCAAGTCCCAAGTGAGGGACCTTTCTAAGAGTTAAAGCACATGGAGAATGATAATCACCCCCAAACTTAGAGTTTTCAGTGTCTCTATTTAGACTAGTCACAATCTCCCTAATTTCTAGGTCATCAAATTCCTGAAAATAGGCAATTGATTCTTCTAAGTCAAGTTCATCCTCACTCATCTCTACGAGTTCATTTTCTTTGTCTAAGACTATTGTTTCTAAATCACTAGACAATAAAACAGTATTTTCAGAATAAACTCGTTCCTCTAAACCATTATTGGCTTCGTAATCAAAAAAAAAATACTACATCGTCTAAAACGGGGATATCTCTAGACAAATCCTCGTCCTTTTGAATAGGTGAATAATTATTAAAACTATTTGGATTTGAACTAGAAATAACATTATCATTATAAAGCTCAATTGGAGTAACAAATTCCTGATCACTATGCCTACATATTTCAGATTCTTTAGCAACACTATCCTCATCTTAATCGTCATTATAATAGCATGGAAATGGTTGAACCTCATCTAAACATATAGTGTTACCAATTCTAACCTCGTCATCTTGATTATGCAAATAACTATCATTATTTTCAAGGGTATTATTGGAAACACTGTATTGGAAATTAAAATTATTTCGATCAAGTCTTTCGTTCGTCTCAGCCATCAGCTTGAGGGATTCCTCTATAGAAAATTTTCTCAATAGTGCAGTTTGTCTATTCATTTCCGACATAAACCTATTTGTTTGCTCAGTTAACTGCTTAAGAGACTCTTCTAAAGATACGGAAGGATCATAAATAGGAACAGAAGGATCATAATAAGGACTAGTTTTCAACAGTTTGATTGTATTGTCCAAAGACGAGGTACTAGCACTATAATAATCCTTATTTTCTTGCTCGTATGACTGGTGTGTGTGTGGATAGTAATTGGGCTCACCATGGTATGAACCATAACCTTCAAAGGGTTGGTGTTCCCAACCACTATTTACACTATGGTCGTAGTGTGAATAATGTCCATTTTGAAACTCAGTCGGATATTCATTGTATTGGCTTCTATCATACCAGTTCGACATTCTTAATTGCAAGGGAATTCTACACAATCACAAACAAGGTTGACTCGACCAAATCAATCCTATAAAATCTAGCAAACAACAAGCATGATGGCTCCCTTAGATTGTTTCTAGACCAGCTTCTATCCTTCCAAGAGGCAACTAGGTATAGTTTTAGCAAACCTCTCTAGAACGATTCGAATAAAGTAAGTCGAAGAGAAGTAGGGGAAGCTAAGAGGAGCTTTGATACCCCCACCTCTTTGGCAACGCTTCCCTGGGTTACAAGGCGGCTCTAATCGACTTACAGTAATCTTCCTGAACTTTGAGTTAGGCTAACAAGATACCCAATACGATCCTTTTGAACGACTTTCCTACAAGCTCGTTACCCTATCAGTCTCGTTCTAGTCAATATTTTAAGCTTGGGTTCGCGTTCGGTATCGTTTTCCTAAGGCGGGCAAGAAGAGAACGGTGATGAAATCCGAACCCTTATCTTGTATGGTCTGGCCTTGCCCTTTACTAGGAAATTAAAATCCGTATTCAAAGTCTCAACATATATGCACCTTAAGAAAGACGGTAAACCCGCTGACAAGAGATTCGCGGGTGTTTAAAAGTTTACCTCCCATACCAGACGGGCGAAGAACCGCTGAAGTCGACTCGGGCCACCAACTCCTATGTCAGTGTGCGAACCCGAGGGGCCGAGACGATATCGTAATCGTCGTCCTTCCCTGCAAACAGTTTATATTTTAAAAATGTACCCTTCCGTAGGGTTTAAAAATAAAAATATTGTCCATTGTTTAATGTCCCAAAAATAAAAAATAAAAATGTCCAAAAATAAAAATTTACAAAAATAAAGTCCTATTTACAATTTCTAAAAATAAAAATAAAATCTAATTGAAAAAAAATATCTTCGTCTTTTCCCCGTTCTTTTCGCTTTGTCTAGCTTTTAATCCCCCAGGTCTTTCGTCTCCAATTCCTCTTTGATTCAAAACCTGCAACAAAAAGACAAATACCCAAGAAACGTAAAAAAGAACAAAAGAATAAAATCTAAAAACTCTAAATCTAAAAACAAATCCGCGTCGGTGGCGCCAAAAATTGATGTGTTTTGTAGTTGTAGTAAAAATGATTCGAACTCTAAGACTTGTGAAGGATTTTTTTTAGACTTAAATTAAATTAAATATCTCAAATAAAATTGTATCAAATTATAAAAAGACACCGAGACTTTGGATTCCACCATTGACCAATTAAGTGATACAATCTAATCAATATTCATGCAATTCTTGCTTTTAAAGTGATTCTAATTTATTGCCTCTAATAGATTTTTGAAGTAACAATTGTAAACATCAAGCATGAAACATCAAAAGTTTTAAAACCTAGCATGTTCCATCAAAACAATTCACAACTACTCAATAAAAATCAATTTTCCAATATTAGTTCTATGCAAATAATCATGTAAAAGATTGCAAAATAATTAAAATAGAAATATACCACTTTTCATGGAACAATGGCTTCCTCCGTTGCCTCGGCTAAGGGGTTTAGCTCCTCATAATAGAAATATGCTCAAAAGTTGATTTCATGGCTCAAATAAGGTGTTTTTATTAAGAAGGACGAGATGTAGTTACAGAAATCTTTTTGTAAGGAAAGTAATGGTCGCTGAAAGTATTAAGCAACGACAGTGAAAAACGATAACAGCTTTCTGTAGTTGAACATAAGACTGCTTCTGCGACAGTTCGGTGTGGGTCGAAGTTCTTCGTGTTCTTCAGCAGCAGCGGGTTTCCTGCAACTTTGATTTTTCGGCTCTGTGGTGTTCTAAACTTCCCCTAACTTTCGACACCTCTTTTATATGACCCAAACAATCTATTTATATCAAAAATACCGATTAAATCTCTCCAAAATCTTCCAAAATCTCTTCCTTTCTCTTCACGGCAAAGTTGCGGCAATTTCTTGTTTTAGGATTCACACGCGTTTCTGAGCTTTCCTTTTGATTCTAAACTCTTCCTTAGATAGATATCAAGCTTTGGGAAGGTTTATAGCACTTTAATCTCTCTAAAATTTCCTAAAATCGGTCACACACGTGACTTTCCATATTTTGCTGTTGAGATAAAAATCCGTCGATTGAGCCCAGTTTAATCGATTTCAACACCCATGTTAGATTCCTAGACCCATAAGGAGTCTACCTTATGAAAATCAGAGGTTTAATTGACCTCAAACTCTTCCAAATCATTACCACCAAAACTGCCAGAATGTGTTTATATTTTCCCGCCAAAAACAGAATTTGAATTTTGAGAAGAAAGTGACCTCCCCCTATCCAGTCCCGGTCTGTGTTTAGTAGCTGCTTGGAAATGGGTTACCCCTTATCCAAAATGAGAGTCTGAATAGCAAATGTCCTTCAAGGTGTCTTTAACAACTTTTTGAGCCAATTTCGCCGCAAAAGCCTATTTCTCCAAAAACACTTACAAAGGGATAAAATACCAAAATTAGTACAAAAATGGGTTCTAACAATATGCACAATAGAGATGAAAATAGACACATAAATGCGTCTATCAGTACATACAACACCAAAGGAGTACTCTTCTGGGAAGCAAAAGGACACTGCAGAAATGGTAAACTTTTACAACACTGAAATGGCGAGGGTAGCAAGTACACCACAATCTCTTCGATATCAACCTAATTAATACACACCTTGTGTAATCTAATTTAGACAAGTTATGTCAAGGAAATTACTTTTCAACAAGGTGATACTGGGTATATAGAATAGGTATCGGAACCGAACCTAACTATTAGGATCAAACCCAATTGTTGGATTAACGTACAATGTAATTACTTAATCATAACTAAAACAATATTATAATGCGGAAAGTAAAGTAAAAACACACACAAATATTTTTTTAACGAGGAAACCGCAAATGCTATAAAAAAACGGGAACCTAGTCAAGTTTTGAATACTCTCATAATTAAGCCGCTATACAAAGACTACTACCAACTTCGTATAGTTGAGACCAAGTAAACTAAATCCGGGTTACTCAGCTCCTTCAGTATCCCCGCGCCTACTACCAATCTTGTTTATACACACGTGATTCCTAAGATAGATTCCACTATCTTAGTTGCTTCACCCGCTTGTGAAGACTTCTTGCACTCAACTCCTTTGGATCGTATTCCGCAACAGTAAAAGACTAATTCGCTCCAGTTTAAATCAACAAAGTTAATCAGAGATATAATTGATGTACAAAGGATCTTCATTTTAATCAATATAAACTCCTTTGTATTGGTTTAGATCATCCAAGATTAAGATTATCGAACTAATCAAACCTTAGTTCACAACCTGTCAAATTAGGATTCTGAAGGGAACCACCATGTGATAGATCGTCGCTCTATACAATAAGTTATGAAAGTCTATAAAAGATAAACTAACTTGTCGGATCCCAGTCAATCAAGGTGTGTACGAAGTATAATCACAAAGATAAGATACCAATAAGAAAATCTTTTAGTATTCAAATATTCAGTCTTCAGTGTACCGCACAAACAACTTGATTCCCTTGTGATCGATCACCAACAGAACGGAGTCTGTTAACAATGGATGATCACAAGTCATATCCTCAGATCTTCAATCAATAAAGATCAGATATGAAATCGTTAAATCTTGATCTAGTAAGAGTGACGTTATACCAGATGAGAAGGATCACGGAAAAAACAAACTAGGTGCAATCAAGATTCAACTTTATCGTTAGTTAATCAAATCAATAATCGAAAACTAAAATAGCAATACAATTTAGTTTTCCACCAACGGTACTACTAAAAGCTTCTTGATCCCAAAAAAGTCTTTAAATGAAGCTCACATAAGAGATTTCACCTAATTGGATTACTTTCCTCTTCGAGAGAGTATTACGAGAATACTACTAGTGGGCTTTCCTCACACTAAACGCGAAATTATGTATGTTACGGGACAAATTTGTAAGAGAACAAACTTCACTATTCATAATGACCAAGGTAGTTTGGACACCGAGGAATTTCCAAAACAAAAAATATCAAAAAATATGTTATAAATACCAAATTCGGTTTTCACTCAGTTTCAACTATTGTCAAATCAATATACCCGAAATCTTCTCATGGATGACAACTTAATATTAGCGAGCATACAAGTGTACTTTACTAATATATAATCCATAGATATGCTTTAATTATTGTTAATTAAAGACATATAAATTACGAAATTCAAAAGCGATATTATGAAATATTTCGGTCTGGGATCTCACCTTGAGTATCAAGGAAACTAGTTGAGCATTAAGTAATAATATTTTAGCACATTTTCAAAATATTATATCGACATTAATGAACTTTCCATGTTAACCAAAACATATTCCTATATTTATGTGAACCCTAAAGTAATAGACAAATCGGAAATACATTTTATATCTGGTTAACCTATCAGGGATCGGTCCTGCTATAGATCCCCAAGTAAGGGGTCGGTATATATCCCTGGGACCGTTCCTAGCATAGATCCTTGTTTAAGGGATCGGTCCTAGAATAGATCCTTTGATTACTTTCAACTATGAAACAAGTTTCGAAGTCTACTTCCTTAAACTCATGTAATTAAACATTGTTTTCTAGGCATGAAATCAACCCAAAGTTCAACACACTAAACTAGTAACAAATTTCCAAGTGGTGTTATGTCGTAATTACGAAGCTCGAAAGAGAAACGTTATACTTCGTAATCCAATATACCAAAGTTGTATAAAACAACTAATATATACTTCCTTGACACTTTGATCATAATGCAACGATCAAGTCACCAATACTAGAAATATATAAATATATCCTCGTATGTTATGTTTTCATTATAAACGATTTGAAAGCAACGTAGATATAGATGAAAACAAGTCAAGTAAGTATTACTAACCGCGAACAAAAGGATGATGTGTACGTTGATCTTAATACGTCTTCAGTTTTTTTAGAGTAATGCAAGTTTATCTCAACATTTTTAATGTTCCTAGTCTAACCTAACGAAGTTGTCTAGTAATCTAATCAATCAGTTTCGACTTTTGGAGTTAAAATATACTACCTCCGTCCCACTAATAAGTGACCTACTTTATAACTAAATTTAGTTATAAAGTAGGTCACTTATTAGTGAGACGGAGGGATATATGACAACCAAACATGATATATCAACGCTTGGTGGGTTTGACCGAGAAATGCTCTAACATCTCCTCCTTTGTCAATTTTAGTGACGAGATTATTTACACATGGAGAATAAAAGAATTAAAAGATAAATATATTACGTTACATAACAGTCTCTTAAGTTTATCTTCATACGCTTGATTCCAAGTTTGAACAACACAATAACCTGCGGATATTTGAATAATAAATGTTGTTGTTGAAGCATTTGAATAACAAAAAGCTTTACTCCCCATAAAGAAAAGATGTGTATATATTAAATCCGAACATATTTGTTATTCACTTTGGTAGTATATAATACTACACGACATGATATGTTTCTCCCCCTTAATCAATGCTTTACTCTTTTTTGTATATATATACTTTTCAGCACATATATCGATCCTTTCTTATTGATTGTAAGTCACTGTATACTCCATATATTTATCCCACTTTTTTGTCACAAAAATGACAAAGAAACGAAAAATACAATAAGTACTTCGAAAGGATCCTCCAGTTCATAAGAACTCGATACAACCTATAAGATATAAGAAAGAAGGTCTAACACACCACTTTTGATAAGCAACTCTAAACCAAAATCATCGAAGTAATTAGTTTAGACTCTTACAAAGGAACGATTATCCTAAGTAATCTTCATTTATTTCGATAAATCAAATTAAGATCGGAATTAACTTAGTTACTTAGCAGGATCCAATTATACAAAAATAATTGTACCTCGTTTTGATAAGCCTAACTAGGTTAGATGACTAGTTTTTTTTATCAGGAACCGATTACAACATAAAGATAATCATACCTTATTTTGATAAGCCTAAACTAAGATCAGAATTAACCTAGTTTTTCTTATCAGAAACCGATTATGAAACAATCGTACCTTATATCGATAAGCACAACTAGGTTAGATAACTAGTTCCTTATCAGGAAAACGATTAACAGAAATAATCCTTACCTGACTTCGATAAGTCAAACTATGTTTCTTGGCTGCAAGCATGGATAAATAAACTAGTGAAAGCTTATTGGCTCTGCAATTACCAGATATTGACTCAAACTTAAGTTCTCAAAATAGTACAAAAGTCAAATAGATTCTAAATCATCAAATTACCCCAACATACCTCGCAGAAAATTCTTAGATGATGCATGATTTGGCAAACAAGTGGATGCACGACTTTACTTTCCTAAGATGTAGTACTTCATACCGTAATACAAGTAAAACAAAATTTAATCTAATAATTTGTTTCATTTCTCACACTGATTTTTGGAGTACTTACGGTATTCATCAGCCGTAACCGCCTTATCCTGTCATTGTGATTTCTCTCATAACTATCGTAAGTTAATATCACGATTATGTATCCTTGCAAGGTACTTTGCATAAAATACTCAACACATAGCATGGTTACTGTAGAAAGTAAATAAACGTCTACGAACAAAACCAAACCAATGCAAAAATTACAAGGCACCACTATGTTAGTCAAGCATTTTCAAAACCACGCACACATATCTAATTTTATTAAAGCGTCTAATGTATGGCACAAAAAATCAACAGAACACTTCCATTATCTATACCCCTAATTTGAAACCCAAGATTATTAAAACCCATTACAGAAAAACACCATTACATTCCAAAAAATATTAAAAAAAAAACCGCCAAAAAACTACAAAACCAGAAAAATTATTATGAGAAAAAAACATATATCTAATCCGATTTTGTGAAGAACTTAAGAACAATCAATCTCGAACAAATTAAAACTCTAATACAGAGATTTTAGGGTTTTCAAATTGTACAAGTTGTTTGAAAGATTTTCAATCTGTAATAAGAATTTTCGAGCCATTTCAGAAACACTTTTATACGAGTCATCGAGTTAGTGATGGATGCACCGAGTAAGCTATGTTTTTATACGTGATTCAAAAGCCACCAAATTAGAGGCAACCCCTGACTCAGACAGCGAGTCAGGTACTTCAAAATTTTAAAGACAAACCTGACTGACATCCGAATAGAACGAGTCAGATCCGGACGCCAAGGTCTCGAGGCAGAGTTAACAAACAAGGTGTTGATTCATCAAAAAGGCGAAAATGAGAGACATAGTGTGAAAGCGCCTGTAGCTCAGTGGATAGAGCGTCTGTTTCCTAAGCAGAAAGTCGTAGGTTCGACCCCTACCTGGCGCGTCATTAATATTTTTTCCCCGGCTAAAGGAATAGTGCAATACCTCTTTAGAAAACCATGCCAGAAAAATTAAGGAAAAAATCTATTCAATGAGCAAAAAGAGAGGGGTTCGAAATGTTACAAACTAACAGAACTCAATTTAGGCTACATTGATTATTAGAAAGAGAGTACATCTTACATGTTACAAACTAACAGAACCTCACGATTCATGTCTTGTCTTTTCTACGAAATGTAGAGTAAGTGATGCATTTTTGAATATATCAACAGATTATTGGTTAGACACCATGCTCTCGGTTTCCTCCACAAAACCATCTCCTGTCCAATCCTTGTCAGATTGTAGACCTAGCCTGATAGCTTTCCTCTGTTTAATCGCTTCTCTCTGCCTATGTACCAAGTCGGTATGAGTGGTGAAGTAAGGTAAAGAAACCCTGCGAATACCAAAGATGCAATTTGTAAAACTTAAAAACGGAACAATCGGAAAAAAAAGCATGCACAGAGGAATATCCTTACAGATACATACCCTCTAAAATCTTCTATGGAAGTGAAATTGTGCTTTCTCATGAAATCTTTCAACTCCTTGGAAAGTTTCTTTACAAGTCCATACCCATGCATCATTACACCGGTGCAAACCTACAAAGAAATGATCATTATGACTTCACTAATTTTCCATTCAGTTTCTAAATGGACTTATAAATAAGCTTTTTCAGTAGGTATGGTATGGCAGTATGAGCTGACATCTCAACCAAACCAGTTTAGAGGTTCCAACATTCAATCTACAAATTAAATATAACATGTATCGATATGAAGCTGTTCTAGACACGCAAAGAAAACTTTTAATTATGCTTCAAACCTGAACTGTATTTGCTCCAAGAAGAATAAATTCAGCTGCATCCCCACCGGTCTCAACTCCTCCAATACCAGAAAGTGAGCAATCCTTGTCAGCAAATTCTGATTTCATCATTTGAGCAATGTTCATGACCTTTCCAAGTGCAATAGGATGAACTGCCTTGCACGAATAGCCTCCAGGGGTGGAGTACCTGATACATTTAACGAAAAAATAATTAGTAGAAAACACTTTAGGAGTATAAAAACTTTTGGAATGATAAATTCCTGGGTATTGTCATAAAGATCAAGATATCACTAACCCTTCAACACAAGGCTCTGGACGTAAACTAGTTAGATTAATTCCCATGACACTCATGATTGTGTTAATAGCAGCAACCCCTTCGCACCCTGTTCTCAGGGCGATCCTCGCTGGCTGCATACAACAAGAAAGGGTAGGACAATGTTACTGCAATGGGATACGATGCGAAAGAAAATTGCAGTCAAAACAGTTATATATAACCAAAGGGCACATCAACGTATTGGCTAGTAGGCACAGATAAATAGTACATAAGAGAGCATACTAGTGCAATACTCGATGCAGAAGAAGAATCGAGTAGGCAGAGTGGCAGACAAACACAAAAAAGTCGATTGAAAATCAATTTTATCGTCGACGGCCCAGAGTCATGTTTGAAGACTCCTTCCAAACTTTCTATGCGGAATGAACGAACTCGACATATACGAGTCCTGAACTATATCCAGTGCTATTGATGGTGGACAAGAACAAAGGAAAGAAAGTTGAGAACTCCAGATTTCATCAACCACTTTAGGCAGACGCAAATGTCAACCTTATTTGAAAGTTGCTAAATCTTGTCACAATAACTGCAATGCATTAATTTAACTACACTCACTAAAGGTATTTCTTGGTACTGGAGGTATCATATATAACCAGGAAAAGGAAAAAGGACAAACAAAAGATTAAGAATGAATATAAGAAAGGTAAACCAGGCTCGATAAAAACAAGTCATGGAAAGAGTGTAAACAAGCCAACCTGTGTAATATCGGTGATGTTTGGAGTCATCTTTGCCCATACAGGTACTGTGGCTTTTGCGTTCACCCATCCACATACCTCCTCCACTAATGCACAGTCTTGCCCTACAGCAGCGCCCATCCTCCGCTCGGGCATACCATGAGGACATGAGAAATTGAGTTCAAGTGCATCCTAAAAAGCATTAGCAACAGAAGAAAGATAAATCACATTGCAAGATGTAGACTAAACGGTGCTCAAATCAGTTTATTGTAGAAATTTGGTCTTGAACATTGGAATATACCACTCCAGATTCCTCAACTCGGTCAATAAGTTCTTCCCAGGCACCCCTGTCATATTCCTCCATGATTGAAGCAATTAAGATACGGTCAGGGTACTCTTTTTTTAACTGCTTAAACTCTTTTAACATAGTTTCAAGAGGTCGATCACTAATGAGCTCAATATTTTGCCACCCAATAATTTCTCCTTTCGCAGATCCATTCGTTCCTCCCGCTCGGAGACGAGCATAACGGGGGGTTACATTGACGACTTTAGAAGCATCCAGAGACACCTACCACAAACGAAGTGCGGGTTCACAGAGTTAGATTCCAACAACAGATCTGTAGTATCATACACAACAATTCTAAATTTAGATTTCATAGATAACATTGAAGATTCATACAGTAAAATAGATCGCTAATGCAACAAAGATGCCTCAAGTATATAACATTTGGGTTAAGACACATAAAAGTGCTTTTATGTAAATTATAAATAAAGATGACCAGATCTGTACCAAACAAATTGAACAGTATGTATTCTTTGAACACATCTTTCGAGTAGATGAATTAGCTTCTTTGGTGTTACGCTTTCAAAATCGAATCTCTGAATGTTGCGCAACCACAGGAAAATCTACAATTTGTGATGCATTTACAGTGCAAAAGTAGGCAAAACTGAATCTTGTTTGAGTTATATCTAAACATCTAAAACTTAACTTTGCTAGAAACCACACTTTTGATTGTTTTCGCCTAACCATCTCTATTGGATTCGCTCGGCTGATCTATTTCCATGTTGTGTAACTATCAATGGTTAATGACTTGGACTGACTAAACTGATCATAAATGAAAGGATGCAACAGTTGCAACTACAATATCAATTAAAGTATTCATCATCTGTAGATTCTTAACTCAACCATTGAAGCGTCTATCCAATGGATCTTTTACCTTTGCTCTGTCAAAGAGTTGTTGCAGTTACACTATGCTGCTTATCATAAGCTAGGAAATTTCCCTTTGACATCAGTTTCACCTACAGTCTAAACTGTCATATGTTTGTTTTTTTTTTCTCCTAATCTTTCCACAAGAATAAGGCCAAGTCAGAAAACAATATATGTATTGTTCTGACATGAGCTTAACCTACATCCCAAATTAGCAAATACTTATGTTACATTGACAGATTCTTAGGCCCTTTCCAAGAACACGAGGAAAAACAATGTGCTGGCCAACCAGATGATAAAGAAATCACCCGTTCTAAACTTCTAAAATTGAACAGGTAAACATATTACATTTTTAAAGATTAGAATGTTTAGAGTTCGGTCAATTTTATATTTGATGATCAACATCATCCCCTAAATGGGCAACGAAGTAAAACGTGTCATCCTGATGTCCACCACAGTGTTAACAGATCCTACCTCCTCATAGGAAAAAATAATTGATAAAGCAGAGTACTAAGGGGATATTCCATTTGTATTCAACACAATATTGCTCCTATATAGATGAGAAGTCAGTTTAGATACAATTAACCAAAGGAATACAAAAATGCCTGACTAATTATTTACTAATCCAATAACACCTAAGATAGTCACCTAGCAATCACTATCACTAGAGCACTTGTAACCGGGCGAATGTCGAAACGAATTGCAATTTATAGTTCAATTCACTCCATAAATGAATACTTAGCAAGAAAGATAACACATTTGAGAACAGAATAGCGATCACTATCACTAGAGCACTTGTAACCGGCGAATGATGAAACAAATTGCAATTTTTAATTCAATTCACTCCATAAACTAATACTTAAGCAAGAAAGATAACATACTTCAGAACATAATAGATATTGCTACTCAATTCAGATCAGATCTCAAGCATCAAATTAGCAAATTCAAAACAAAATGAAAACAAGATCAAGAGAGAGATGTTACTGTTTTGGCGATGACGGCACCCCAACCTTCATCAAAAGCTCTCTTCATGACAGTGTAATTAGTACCAGGAGGTCCAGAACCAATTACGAAAGGATTTGGCATATGCAATCCATTTACAGTAACACTTAGATCTGGTTCTTGTTTTGCTTGAGAAGCAAAAACTCTAAAACCAACCCTGCTAACACTTGTTCTACCATAATTTGATCGTCTAAGTTTAGGAAATTCTAACAGACTGGAATTTCCTCCTCGAACATGAGCTGAACTTAAAGATGCCATTAACAATTAGGAATTAATTCAGAGGCAGAGAGAACTATACCAGGAAGAATGATCACTGACTGATGAAGACTTTTGAGCTGAATAGTTTCAAATGAATGAATCTGAGTTAAAATTTTCTTTTGGATCGGTGAATCTGAGTTTAATATACTAAAAATTTATTACAATAATTCAAGGAATCTTAGCATTATGGAGGAAAATTATAGAATGGATAGCTGTCAGTGTCGCTGGTGATTAGTTTGATAGAACTGGAATTTTCTACTCCTCTTTTTGTCTCATTTCCTTTGTGTATTTCGTACGTATCTATAAAATCAAATAAAATATGTTTTGCTAACGTGGTTTTTGCTTGTTTTTGATTTTCTGAAGTCTTCATTATTTTTGTTTTTACTGGGAGTTTTTTTTTTCCCGGTAAAAAGGAAAAAAATTTACTGGGAGCTGTTTGCCCAGTTATTTTTACCCGGACGGATTCTCTACCACTGTAAATTTTCTTATTTGTTCCCTGGTCATGAGACTACCCATGCTTGTTATTGAGAAGTCTGGCTAATCTTCAAGCAAGACTGAAAAACTGCTTTTCTTTCAGGACTACCTCTTCTCCTAGTTTGCTTAACTTACTCTTCTATTAAGAATACGAATCAACTAATCTACATCACAAATTTTTTAAGTCGCTTACATTTCCAACAGGGATCATAGTCGCATAAAGAAAAAAAAGAAGAGATAGAACATTTAAAATTGAAATCCAATGTGATGCTGTTTTGCCATATGTACACTATATAGACTAGATCTTCATTTTTACTTTGAAATTTTCTTATTATTAAATTTTTGCTTAACAGAGTTCTCCTTTGAGAGCAGTCGCAGCCCTTCGAATCGCTCTAGCAACCTTCCATATCTCATGTTGGATTGCTGACTTCCCTTCTTGTTCTTTAGGCATTCTAGTTGCTCTTGAAATGGCATCAGCTATGCCAGGAAAGATAACCAGCTTGCTTTCATCGTCTTCCGGAGGTCCGTATACCTGTGAAATGCCATCAATTACTTAATAGTCATTGCTTAGGAATCTACTTGATTAACACGTAAAGCAAAAACTGAAACTGAAGGCAAAAGACACGTAAAGCAAAAACTGAAACTGAAGGCAAAAGAAAGAAAAAAAGGCGCGAACTTGGGACCGAGAGAAGAGAGATCTCTACCAAATGCTTGAACCATTGCCTTCCTTGAAGACCCTCTGGATCCAAAAAACCTCTCTCTGCAAGCATCAACTTATCATTCAAGGACCGTCTCTTCATTATCAGTAAGTCATCGCTGGTAATTTGCTCTCTTAGTTCCTGATGTAATTTTTAACAAAAAAGAAGAGTAAAACCGGAATGAACATGCTGGTTTCAAGAACGATATTCCTAGTGACTTGCTGAAAGTATCAATCTAATCTCACCTTCGCTTCTGATTCAACTTCTTTAGCTGCAATGGTAAATTCCTGGATGGCTGAGGTTATGGGACGTAGATCTAGATCATTTCCCAACAAGTTCTCCAAAGTTTTCGCATAATCCTATATATAATTGTTTTTAGGTATTACGATTTTATGCGGCTTGTTATTTTTCTTAATTGACAGGAATTAATGGTACAAATACATACCTGCAACTTAGTAGCATAAGCCGAGTAGTCAAATGGTAAGATAAGATCATCAGCAAGGTGAAGGACTAGAAGTCCCCATATACCGGAAACTGGTACAACATTTCAAAGTTAGGCATCTTGAAGACATGTCAGTTAGTCTATCGGTTGACAATTATGAATTTTTTTACCAGTCACATGACGGCGAAATAGTGGATCCCCATACGTGGTCATCCAGTCAAAGGAATCGAAAGCAGTGTGATAGACGGGGAAATCTGAGTGACAACGTGTAAGTTAGTAAGTAAAAAAATAATGCTGTACTACTTTTTCACCTTGAGAACTACTGTTAGTTAATGCAAAAGCTCTATGTTAAACACGACTTACCTTTTCCGTAGTACAAATCAATTGATGGAACGCCTGCATGTTGCAAAAATGAAGCATAATCAGAATCAACTCCACCGAGCCTCTGGATCTGCAAAGCCAAGTAAGATAAGCATTAAATTTGATGTGAAAAGGTATACAATGAGTTAATACACAGTAAACTGAGTTTCATGACATTGCTCAACATAAGTTCAATAGAAATGTGTATATCTAAGACGTGTAATTTGGTAAGACCTGCTTACATCGATTCCATTGTTTCTAGCAAACCATGTCTGGTATACTTCCATGTCCTCCGAATCAGGATCCTTAATCTGAAATAGTCCCATTAAATCATTATAAGTTAATGAAGATGCAACTACCGTCAAAAATTTCTAGTCTCCATTACCAATGACTGAAAACTTTTTAATCTTTAGAAACCACCAAAAAAACCTACAATTCTAGAATAAAACATAAACTTCAGGGCTGGAAAGAGCGTCTCACTCAACACTTAAAGATAGAATAGAAAACAGACCTTTTTCGTAACATCAATAATGAGATTGTCTAGTTGAGGAGTTGCACGGGCAAAAAACCCTGGCCCTTGAACTGCACAGTCAACATTAAGGTATGTAACAGCTTTAGATCCCAAGTTCACAAGGTTCTGCTCAACCCATTCAGTAGATCCGACCTGGTAAATAGATACCACCATTCATAAGTCTAATTCAATCTCAAATAAAAGGACTATCTGACATTCAATTCAAAAGTTTGGTAGTCAAATAATTTTGAGCTATGATTTTCCTGACCACTTGATAATATGAAGCAAACGAAGAGGAAATCGAAGTATGAGAGTGAATAGCAAAATGAAGATGAACATTCCTACCATCCCAAACTCTTCGGCATCCCAACTGCAGAGAATAATAGTCCTCCGTGGGACCCACCCATACCGCATCAGCAGGGCGTATCGTCGAGCAACGTCAAGAAGAGCTGCAGTTCCACTATTGGGGTCAACAGCACCATATGTCCAAGCGTCTCTGTGGTTTCCCAGAAGGACATACCGATCTGGCTCTTCCCATCCTTTTATTACTGCAAAAACATTATGTATTGTCGCTTCCTTTTTCTCCTCCTAGAAACAAAAAAAATAATTAATGAATCAGCAACTATATGAATTTTAAAAGTAAATAGGTATTAGGAATGCCATGGAAAAGCAGAACTGATCTACAAGCTAACAAATACTACTTGTGAGGGTGGGGTAATCACCTATGCTAAAGAAATGTGATGGAATTACACTCTCTAATGTGTACTATCAACTATGTATTAAAACAATGCCTCAAAATGAGGCTCTTACTAAGAATATTACTCCTTGTAAGTAATTATCTTATGGATGGAAGACATTTTGTTTAACCCTTTATAGGCCAATACGCCAATAGTAAATTTACACATTACTCCGTCTCTTCTACATCTCAGTCCTCTACGGAATGAGCAGCAACTTTTATCAAATCAAAAGAGAAAATCAACATCAGAAACATCACTTTTAACTATTCATCATCAGTATGTTAAACGCAAAGACAAAAATGTCAGAGCTTCTACTAATCCGAGTGATGCAAACACAATACGACGAAATAGACTCTTATCTGAAGAAAAATAGAATCATGTTTACCACACAAAAAATAGAAAACTTTTTTCAGGTTCCTACGACATATATATCCGAGTCCGCATCCTTAAAGATACACCCCCAATAAAAACAGAGTTGGTCTTATCTATTATGTTCAAACAGATATATTGGAATTTCACCATGGACCACAAACCCCACCCTTGACTTGTACCTCAAATTAGCCTAGCTTTTACTACAAAAAACACAATATTGTCTTTAGCATTACATCATATAAATTTTACGCACCAATGGGTATAAGGTGGCCACAATTGGCTCCTTTTACAAATCCAAACTCGTACCTCACTAACTTGCACCGCAATAAGATGGGCGCGCTTCATAACCATTTTTGTAACATAAACCTCTAAAATAGTAAAATCCATATGAACCAACTCTCACCAACTTATTAAGATAAATCCCATGTATGTAAAACTTCAAAGCATAGAACACTGGCTGGTTACAACACCTAAAGCGTAAACTAAACTAGATATTTGGATGTATGATTTAGTTAAAATGAAAAAGCAGAATTACTGTACCTGGTAAGTGAAGTTGACCAAAGTTGGCCCTGGACCAACTCTTCCAACCTTGGATTTTAAAGTTACCTTCCATTCGTCAGGCACCTTAGGTCCGTCTAAGCCTTCTAAAATCATCTCAGCATTCTCAACAGATATGGGCATGGATGGAATTTTAGGAAATCTTTTCATAACTTGATTATCTTTTACCCCTAATTTCTCACCACCTTCAATTCCACCCCAACCAGGTGATAATGGATCTCCTAATCCTTTCATAACTGTACCTCTCTCAACACCACCATTAAACCTTGTTATTTTCCCATCACCACCTTCTGTATACATCAACAAAGCCACTGCTCCATTCTCTGCAGCTCTTTCCACAATCCCTGCTCTAGACAGAATTTCCCCTCTTCTTGCAATCACAACACACCCACTAACATTAACCCCTAAATCAATAAGTTTATTATAATCTTCAATTCTACCATAATTAACAAAAACCATTTTAGCCATTGTTTTACCAGAAGGTGAATAAGCATGAAATGGTACTACAACTTTACCTAACTGACCTAATTCTGTTAGAGATAATTCCTTTGATGTCCCATTACTAAAATGCAATGATAATGAAGAGTGTACAGGGTAAGATAGTAAAGCCTCAAACTTTACAGTATGGGTTTCAAAATTTAAGTCTTTGAAATGTTTATGAACATATTCTACTGTCTCTAATGAAGATTGGGTTCCTGCTATATGTGGGTGCAGGGTTAGTTCTCTTAGGTAAGATGAAATAGTATAATTACTAGATGAAGTTAAGAAAATTTCCTGAAAATGAAGGAAATCCTTTTGATAATTTTGATGGTTTTCCGTTGAAGTTGTTGTTGTTGAATGATTTTGTAAGGTATACAACCCTAAAATGCAGAGAAAGACTACAAAAACTAGGGTACACGAAGCTGAAGATAAAACCATACTTGAAGAAGCGTTTGCGTGCAGAGGTTGAGCCATTTATTTCTGTAAAAAAAAAAACCCCCAGAAATAATGAGAATTTGAGATATATCAAGATTTGGGTCCTTTATGTATTTGTTAACATAATAAGTAAGATAAGGTTAGGGTTTGTTAATGTTCAGAGAAGAAAAGGGTTGTTTCTGGCAAAGAGAAGATGAAGTTTCGGGAAATGGAAACTGAAAAGACTGAGTGAATATTAGTAGCAATTAGCAGAGGGAGGAGGAGAGAATAAGTGCGTTTGGAAGGATAAAGTAAAAGTTAATAAAGGAAAAGAATATAAAAGGCAACTTTATTCACTACATCAGTTACTAGTACGATTGGTGCATTTCGGCCGTTGTTTTCAAGGTCAGGCCCTCATATCATATGACTCAACAGTCTCATCCAAAACATTAAATCTCCTGAACAGTATTTGTGAGCCCTACCCTGTTTGCATACGGAATGGATCATTTCAGAGGTGCTAGTGCTGTACACGACTACCGGCGCCAAGAGATGCGCCATCATTGACCAGTCTATCAACTACGTTAACCAGCAAACATCATGCCATTTACTTGCCAGTTGCTTTGGAACGAGACCTTTACAGATGAATGCATCTTCCGTAAAACTTAAATTGTGCGTGCAACTGACAAGTTCATTCCACGATTGTCGTATATGACTCACCGTTCTTCCCAGAAGAATAAGCATCTTTTTTTCAGGGTATACAGATTTCGTGCTCAGGTTTGAGCGGATATGTGCAAATGTGTTGTATGCAGTGTGTTTCTATACCAATATTCATGAATCATTCAATGACAGCAATCACTGTAAGTCTGTAACTGTTCTACTATCAAGTTGGAGACGCTATCATTTTGATAATTCTTTTAGCGCGACGTTTTCCAGACGTGGATATCATTTCCTGTCATCAATCAAGTCCTCTTCAATCAATTGTACGCTGACATAATAGTGTTGATGTTTAGCTTGAATGTGATTCGATTGTTGATATATTTTTTATAAGGTGGGAACTAAAAAAATCACTTGGTTGGATTAATCATTAAACAATGGTAAAGGGGAATCAGCATCTATTCTCTCTTTATACGTCCTTTTTTTTCTTTTTCTTTTCTCATGTTGTCTTGTTTGATGTTCAAGTGGAAGTCCATTCATTTTAATCATAGATAAAAATGAGTGGGTATGGGATAGCAATTTCACCACTCTTTTTCTCTTTTTAATCTCATGAAATCAGTCACTTTGTTTTTCAGATCTCTTGAAATGCAGTAAACGCATTGTGAGCCGTCCTACGGTCCTAGCATGATTGAAAACCATGACCTAGTAGAGTTGTTTTTTTTAGAGGTCTAAGTAATTTTGAATTTGGGATGAAGATGTAGGGTTGGTAAAGCTGCCGAATTTGCAAAGGTTATAATGGATTGACGCGCATTGTGCAACAAAACGGTTGGCCATTATAAATATGGATTTGAGAAACATGCCATGTTATTGATTAGGCTAAAGTAGGTATTTGAGGGTGCAGTTACGATGTAGTCGGGTATGTGGTCCTTCTCAGTCGGTTGCACATTTTAAAAGTTGGCATATTTTCTTGTTTTTTTTGGGAATTTAGAGAGGGCTATGTTTTAACTTTTACTATTTTTTTAAGAATAACTAGGAATTTTTTTAATTTAAAAATATTTTACCTGAAGCATGCAGCCCGGCCACATCGTAGCCGTGGGGGTATTCGAAGTGCTTTTATAAACCATTTTCGATGCTTTAACCGTTGTTCACATTAGATAGGGTAAGTATCAAATTCGGCAAATATTCATCAATAGTAATTAAACATCCTTGAGATTTCTTTTGTATGGGCTGGACAAGTAAAAATACATACTTATCCACGGCTCTTTAAGATAAATTTATTGTCTTTTCAGCAAAATTGCCTTTTAGAATAGGTGACTAGAATACACTCTTAAGTAGGCAATTGTCTTTTTACCTCATTTGTCAATCACATATTTACTAATGATGTGATAAGCAAGTAAGTGCTACATTTTATACCCATATTTATATTAGCTAGGATTCATATTCTGACTAATAATACTATTTTAGTGTTTTTGTAGAAAGTACGAGCAAATCCGATCGATAGAACGAAACAACTAAATTGGAAGTTACATTTGCATTTGCGAAATGGCCAAGGCATCTCGTAACAATAGAATGAGTTTCTATGCCGGCGCGCCGCTTTCTGATTCTACTTCCAGAGCATTATATAGCAAAACAAAGAAATGTTCTTTTTGGTTATGTCGCGTGGAGGCCCATTACTGGGTAATGAATTTGTGGCCAGTTAACAACCACGTTAGTGGTGTGTGCTTCCTAATGTCCTAAAACAGCTGACTACGATGGAGATATAGATGCCGAGACTAAATGGGAGCTGTGCTTAATTTGTGTGAGCTTATGCAATTGTTGGGAGAAATTGCATGGATGGTCTTTGCCTCTTTGCTGCTATTTGGAGTTACGAGAAGACGAGAAGGAATTTGTCCGTGGAGTCGGAGATGATTCATTCGATTGAAATTTCTCAACTGAGAAACAACACATCAACCACTGCAATGAATTCTGGGGGTTTATCACGAGCTGTGCTATTGCCGGTGGCAGAAAGTGCAAAGAAGAGAATCGAAGGACAGGAAAATATGCAGTCGACGAAAGAGATGTTGTTGCTGCCATCACAGCGATACAAAGAGCTGTCAGTTGGTGTTAGCTTGGAAGGAACGGGAGAATAGAAGCTGGTGCTGTTATTAATGTTGTCGTCGTTGACTCATGGTCGTATACGACAGATTTTAAGAAGAACTCGAAGGTGCTTAGATGGTCAGGTCAAGAGAGCTATAAGGAGGAGCTAAGAAATCGGTTAGAATCTACCTCCTCGCCCACTAAAAATGGTACCCAACCTGTTCGCAGAATTGCCTGAAAGGAGATGGACTCAGTTTCTTAAACCGTTGGCAGTTGGATTCATGTTGAAGATTAGAAAGAAATGTTGTTGTTGAGGTTGAATTCTTGTGTATGGTTTTGGCGTGAGCGGTTCTGATTTTGGAACAGTGAGGGAAATGGCTAAGGTATATGGTTGAGTTGTTGCTGCCGGTGGAGTTTAGTTGGCCAGGGATTACAAAGGGTGATGATGTGACCGGACTTGGTAATTTCCTGAGTTTGGACTTGGCCTGGATTTTGGAAGTTGTAGTCAGGTGATTTGGGTCAGTGGTTATGCCGGTGAAGAAGTTCAGATGGCCATGACTTAATATGGAAAGGAGGAGTGTGCTACACATACACTAACACTAGCAGAGATCCTTCCTAGGACATTATTCTCGGTGAATGATTGCAGGCATGAGCCAAGTTTGGTAAACATTTGCGTATTTAAATTAATACTTGATGGAAGAAACTGATATGGGCGGCGCTAATTGTGGTAACAAAATCAGAAGTATTCTCGATGGGAATTATTCCTCTTGAAGACAACTTTATTTGTAAAGATTTTTAGGGGGCGACTTTGGAAAATTCTTGGAGAGATGGCATCACGGGTTCGGACCGGATATAAAGAGGGTGTCTCTACTGATTGAGGGGGGAGGCTGACGGAGGCTAGAGAAGCCGCAACTGGAAGAAGACAAGGGTTTGGAAGTTGTTTTTGTATTCCATTTTTGATTAGCTAATGATTTTATATTTGTTTATGGTTTTTGAGAAAGCCATGTCTAGCTAATTCATATTAGGGTTTAGATAGAAGCCAATTTAATTTTATAAACTCTACGATGATATTTCTAATAATAATTCATTGACTAGTAATTTCTCTTCATATAGCTTGGTACTCAATTGTTTATGTGATTTTCTTGATTATCCATGCTTTTCAATTGATATTTCGTGCTTCGGTTAAATCCCTTGACGTGATATGCTTTAGGATTGATATGTAATGCTTTAGAATCGCTACCCATGAAGCGAAGGAAGTTACAGTGGAGAAACCATATTTTAGAATTTAACATTTCATCTTCCGAGACATGAGATTGATTTCGATATTTGTCTTAAGTAATAAGTAGACATCAGTGGAGTTTTATATGATTGAATTGGTGGAAATCGAAAACCCTAATAACCCACTCTTCATTTTGTTTATTATTAATTAAAAATAATTTATTATTTCATTTTGTCCCGATTATCTGAAAAATCGTTGAACATCACCTTATTGATTTGTTAATTCTTGGTATTAGCTAGTAGCAGTATTTCACACTCCTCGTGGGAACGACCTGTACTTGTCATTGTCTACTAGTTAGACACTGTGCACTTGCAGTAATATTATTGTAGGTTTTCGAGCCTACCATGATGTGAATACCAATTATCTGGTATACACGTGGCGCAATCTGAACATGCATAAGCAAGATAGAAGAGTGGTTAAGTGACGTTTGGGTACCCGCGGAGTAGGAGATCATTTCTTCACCTACTTATCTTGTCACGAGGAGAGCATAAATCAACCATGCTGAACTAGGCTAGCTTATAACATAGGCGTGTGATTGTTGTCGGCTCGTCACAGGCAGCTGTATGGTCAACTCAATAAATGCAATGAGAAAATGACCAGGCACGTGGTCTTCGCTCACGTGGATTCAGAGTATGTGGTATCCCCTGGTTGGAGTTGGTAAGCGGCCAATGAAAGTACCCGATGGGCAAAGGACCATCAGACCCCGATGGAGCATAAGACAACGAAAAAGTCTCAGATGTGGAGAGAGCTATTAGTACTAAGTTTCATCCCAAGAGAAGGAACACACAGTTACTGAGAGAGAACTAGAGCATAGGTTAGACTTGTATTCAATACTAAGAGAAATAGTACAACACTTTCTATTAGCTAGATTTATAACTTTGATAGCACTTAAGATCTTGTAACCTCATCCATAACCGTTAATACAATCACAACTCATTACCCCGTGGACGTAGGGGAAAGCCAAACCACACAATATCTTGTGTTGCTCGTTAACTTAGTTGCACTTAAATTATTAATATTGCTTGCTTATATGTTTGCCTAGTTATAATTGTTATTCACATTACTATTAACATATCTGAATTACTTAGTGTTGATGCTGAGTTTTTGACAAGGACATGAATTATAGAATTGTTCCAGCTATCACAACTAATGGGACCTTGGCCAACCACGACTGAGTCCATGGCATAACTTAAAATGGCTTATGAGACCTTGGCCAGCCATGGCGGCGAGTCCATGGGATAGCTATCACATCTCATGGGACCTTGGCCAGCCATGACCAAGTCCATGGCATAACTAAAAAGGCTCGTGGGACCTTGGCCAGCCACGACCAAGTCCATGGATAGCTAAAAAAGGCTTATGGAACCTTGGCCAGCCACGGCCAAGTCCATGGCATAGTTATCATAGCTCACGAGACCTTGGCCAGCCACGGTCAAGTCCATGGCATAACTTTCCACGGTTAAATCACCTTGTCTAGCTGAAACTAACTCTCATGGAGTACTTCTTATAACCTTATGAGACCTTGTCCAACCTCGTTATTGCTTCATTGACCCTTGGATAGCCGTGTCCAGGTCCATATTATAACTATCACGGCTAGTAAGACCTTGGACAACCACGACCAAGTCACTGGCATAGCTATCATGTCTCATGGGACCTTGGCCAACCACGATCAAGTCCATGGCATAGCTATTACCTCCCCATATGACCTTGGTCAGCCACGACCAAGTTCGATAACATGGCCCATACTGCTCACACATGCCATAAACACGTGGTGACCAAGTTTCTAAACCCTAAAAACATTACTAGGGGTCACGACCAAACAAAACAAACCCTAATATTCTATTAAAGGGTCACGACCAATCGACAGCTTAAAAGACTTGATTTTAACTTAGCGCAAGCTAAGATAATCTCAACTTAGCTCTAGCTACCCTAGTTGAAATATAGTCATGGTCAATATCCTTTGACCTAATAATTGTCCATAGCCAGCCAAGTCCATTAAAACCCTAAAAGTTATGAGCAATCCTAACCTAAGTTGTTGGGACAATTAAATCAAGACCAAAACTCTCAACTCTTCTACCTAAGTTGAGATGAATATTCCATGACTGTGACGGACCGTAAAATTACGCCTAGCGCGCCTGAGCGCACAGTCCATAACTTCCCCGATGCGCCATGATGATACTACGATTCGGGCCTTAAAACTAGGCAAACACACGTCCATTTTCCCTTGCAAGCATGCTCGTGGAGCATGATGCAGCTAACTTAGCTTCCACACCGTTCCAACTTACCACATAACAAGGGTATAAAGCCTTGAAGGCTATGGCCAATGCACCTTACATGCATCTCTGGCTTCCGAGTGCCTTGCCTCAACGTAGGAAATTCATCACTGAATTTCCTATCTAGCTGAGCAACCGTCGTACTTGATGTGATTTCAACTTTGTTGTAGTAAAAGGTTCGTTGAGAATTGTGAAGATTCGAGTTTTTAAATTTAATAAAAATATAAAATAATATTACAATTAGTGCAAGAGGTACTGGGACTAAGGATTTAGCCAATCTTCATAACATAAGGTTCACTTATTTATTCTCAACAATTTTAGCTCAAGAAATATAAACATGGACTCTATTTTTGCCAAGGTAGATTCTCAAAACATTGATTGTAAATGTTAAGCATGGGACATCAAATCACCTAAGCTAAGCATGACCCATCTAATCAAATGACAACCAATTTAATCAAATCATATTTCAATTAATTTTAGTGCAAAAGTCATAAAAAAGAATAAAACAAATTTACCCATGTATGAAGTTCGGCCTCCTCCGTCGTCCCAGTGTTGGGGTTTAGCTCCTCATATTATAGACACTCTCAAAATATTTTTTATTTGCTCAAAAATTGTTTACAATGGTGAAAACGGAGAAAATAGTGAAAAACAGTAATTTGCGACGCACAAAAATCGTCACAAAATGAACGATACAAGAGAAGTGTTGTAGACTCTGTTCCGCGGTCGCTGGAAAGGAGTTGGGAACTGTCGCATTTAAGCGACAGTTTTCAACGACTTTCCTTTACAGGCTTTTGTTCTTCGTGTTCTTCAGTTCTGCAGCAGCAGCAACAGCAGAACCCGTCTGCGACTCGTGATTTCTTCTTCTCTGGCTCTCCTAAGCTCCCCAAACTCTCGACACCTCTTCTCTGAGTCCCCAACAACTATTTATAACCCAACAGCATCAAAATCTCACGTAATAACTTCATATAATTCTCCATTATTCTTCACGGCATGTTTAGGAAATAATTCAGATTTTTGATTTCTCCACGCGTTCTGAAGCTGCCAAATTGCCATATTTATCTCTGCCACGCCCCAAAGTGTTGCTCGAGCCAACAAACTTGCACAGAACTCGTTCAAACTTCTCCAAATCCCGTGAATATCTTTTCCATGCACGAACTGCCATGTTCTCAACTCTTGGATTATCTAGCCAAATTCAGTCGAAACTAAAGCCCAAAACATGTTTATTAGGTCATATCACAACTACCCATTATAAATCAGCCCTTGAATCTACCTCCAACCCCATCAAATCTTTGATCGAAATTCTGCCAGTGAATGAAATGATTTCCCGCCAAAACAAGAAATTCAAATTAAGAAGAAGGGGTGCCCTGAATCCAAAACGCGGGTGCCTTTAAAAGCTCGGCTGCCTTGGGGGCACCTTATCCATTTTGAGGGTGCCTTTAGTAATTTTGGTGGGTGCCCTTAACACTTTTTCTGGGGGTGTTTTCAACACTTTTTCGGGGTTCCTCCGGTGTATTTCTGGGGTGCTTCCGGTGCATTTATGGGGTGCCTTTAGTACTCTATCCTGGGGTGTAAAACACCACTTTAAGAGCCAATTTCGCCGCAAGAGCTTATTTCTCTAAAAATACCTACAAAAACATAAAATAACAAAATAAATACAAAATCGAATACTAACAATATATACAATTGAGACATATTAGACACAATAATGCGTCTATCAGTACTTCCTCTTCAATAAGCTTCGACATTGCTGAGAGCATGCACTTATCTTGCTCGTTCCAAGGGTGCATCAATCAGGATTATGTCGTACTTTCCTTAGGCTTATGCGAGCTCCACTTACTTGAATATCGATGTAGCTTACTTTTGAGGCCATGCCCAATGCGCCATTGGTACATGCCTAAGTCAAACGGCTTGATAGGAAGTATGAGCATCCACTGACTGGCATGCAACTCACGTCATCAAGTATGGCCACAATCATCTCCTGCATCGAGCTACCGAGCTTAGATGATATGAGGGGCTGATGTGAGTTTTAATTGTAGTGAAAGTGGTGGTAATAGGATTCGATTCTCGAACTTGTGAAGGATTCTTTTAGACTCAAATTAACTAAAATAAAATTGTATCAAATTATAAAAAAGACACCGAGACTTTGGATTCCACCATTGACCAATTATTTGATAAATTCTAATCAATATTCATGCAATATTTTTCTTTAAGTTGACTCTAATATTTTCCTCTAATTTGGTTCTTGAAGTAATAATTGTAAGCACGAAGCATGAAACATCAAAAATATTAAAACCAAGCATGTCCCATCAAAACACTTCACAACTACTCAATAAAAACCAATTTTTCTTTTAAGTTCTATGCAAAAAATCATGTAAAATAATTGCAATAAATAATAAAAATAGAATTATACCACTTTTCATGGAACAATGGCTTCCTCCGTCGCCTCGGCTAAGGGGTTTAGCTCCTCATATTAATCTCTTGCTCAAAATACATCTTTGGTGTTCAAAAGTTGATTAAAAGAGTGAAAAGTTCTAAACAGCGGGTTCTGTAACTAATATAAGTGTTACAGAACCTATTTCTACAGAGAACCCGTTGCGAAGTGAAGATAACTGTTGCAAAAATTGTTGCAAAAGGTTTAAAGTTTGAAAGTTACGGTCACAGAATCTGCGACTTTCTTTTTCTGCTGTTTATGTTCTTCGTCTTCTCCGGTAACAGTTTGCACCAGCAGAACGTGATTTCTTCCAATGGTTTTTCTAGCTTCTCTAAGGCTCTAAACTTCCCCTAACTTCTTCCTCTTCTTCCTAGGACCCTAACCAACCCTTTTATACATAGTAGAGCAAAGAAAATTCGAGAATAAACTTGGTTTTTTCCTCCACAGCAAGTTGCGATATTTCCCTTTTTTTTCTGTTTCACGTGCATTCGATCAATCAAAGCTGTCCAAACTCCTCCCTTGATATAAACAAGTCTTTAATAAGAGTTTCCTTCCTCTTCTTCACGTAAATTTCCAAAAATAAACCAAGAAACTTTCCCAAAATAAACCATGATATTTTTGGAAAGTTTTCGCTTCCAATTCGAGTTCTAGCCACTTTGGATCCATTCCAACACCCTTACCTTGCCTATTAGGTCCATAGGAACAAACCCAATCAAATTCAGCCCTTTAATCTCCATAAAAATCGATCAACAATCCATCCAAAAATCGTCTGTGAAAAAAAAACAAATTCCCGCCAAAATTCTGTTTTTGAAAACGTGAAGAAATGTGACCTCCCCCTATCCAGTCCCGGTCTGTACTTAGCAGCTGCTTGGAAATGGGTTACCCTTTATCCAAAATGAGAGTCCGAATAGCAAATGTCCTCCCAGGAGCCTTTAGCAACTTTTCGAGCCAATTTTCCCGCAAAAGCCTATTCCTCCAAAATACACCTACAAGGGATAAAATACCAAAATTAGTACAAAAATGGGTACTAACACTATACATAAAAGAGATGAAAATAGACACATAAATGCGTCTATCAGGGGCCAAAGTGCTGGACCGGCAATGCTGTAACTCATTGCCGGCTGCCTACGTACCCTTCCCTACTCTAAATAGATCAAGCACAGACCGTAGTTTATCCACGAAGGGACAACAACTTAAACCAACTCATTTGCAAGGTCGTGGCCTTGAAATAATGGTAATGGCCTAGTCCGTATAGGCTGTTCCATCAAGATGCATAATGATTATGCATTATAGGGTCTAAGGCGTGGCATAATGATGCTTTCACACCATATGCCCCATTGTCCAGGCTACAGAGTTATAAATGAGACATAGGCATCATTTATACTCTTCCGGCTAAGCTACGAAGCTTACTTGGTGCATGGTCTGCATATGCACCTTCAACCAACTACCCCTCCCTATATATGTTAACTTGCAATTTCTACATGTTAGAATAGGGGAGCAAATTGACATGCTTGCTTCACTATTCATGGGCAATGATTGCACAATACTCGTCCTGGCTATTGCACAATGGTGGTGCAATATTCACTCGGCCAGCCCTCTCTGTCCTGATGCACAATGATTGTGTAATATTAGCCTTAGGCCAATCGTCCTCATAATGCGCAATGATGATAAGTGCATAATTTACTATACTTTTGTTATCAATTCCATTCTTGTATTTCTATGTTTCTTTCATATTACCATGTATTACTCTTGTTTTCTTATATTTGTCTTATTTAGGTAGAATCACCCAAAAGGAGCGAAAAGAGTGCTGAAGCGGATATAAACATGAGCTTGGACTAAGGACCAGGAGGAACTCGACCAAATTCATGAGCATTCAACTCTATTTTTTATAAAATGAATAGACGAAAAGAATGCAAAAAGAATGAGGTCATTCCGAGTTCGTATGCAAAAGTTATGGGAAAAACCGTGGATCAAATAAGGCCCAATTCCTACCTACGTGTGTGACCGATCACACCAATTACCAGGATCGGTTACACCCTCCAAGAAGTGACGAAAATACTTGCAAAAATTGGTTTTCTTAGTTCCGAAGTATTTTCAAACCCAAATATTCTTTGAGATACAAAATGATACTAAAATATATTTTCAAGAAGAGAGTTGCAAGTACTGAACATAGATTTTTGGGAAGAAGACACGAAAGTGGAGACAAGAAGACAAGGAGCGAAAGCTTGGGTTTTGGGTTCTTCAATTACCGAAACTATTTATCTTTGATTTTATCATATGTATATCATGTGTTTTACTAAATCCATGAGTAGCTAAACTCCTATTTGATTGGGGATGAATTCTAAGTTCTAAACACGATTTGATTTAATATATGAATCTATTTTGATTTCTTCATATAATTATCGTTTGTTTCTACTATTATGAAAATTTGTGATTGATTGATTGGTTGATTTAGGAGGCATACTAAACTGATCCCTTGATTGATCTATTGCTAATAACGGGTAGGATATCCGTAATTGTTGAATAACCCTTACACAAGTAGAAAACGTGAGACCTTGCAAAGGGATTTTGTGGAGCAATCGTGTGTAGAAAAAATACTAGTAAGTGAACCAATCGTACCGAGTTTAACTTCTAAGACCGAACCTAGATTCATAAACCCTAAAGCATTCTATTGAGTTACATTTTGTAAGCGTACCTCAAGGTGGCTCAGTCAGATAGAATCCGATAGCTAAGCGTACCTGTTATTCGGTGAAATTAGGAGTCTTGGGGGTAGCTAAACGTACCTGTTACCCTACGGTTGGTGATAATCTATGATTAATGACGAATAGATAATTATATTACTTTGATGAATGTTTAGTAACGAAGAAGGATTCCTCGATCATACTCCTCATCCTTGATTACATCTTAATTTATTTGCTTTATTATTTACTTTGCTTTATTTGCAACCTACAAACAAAACCCCCATTTGTGACACTTGACAACTGAAAACTCCCTGCTCTTTGTGGGAACGATCCTTACTTCCATTATATTACCAGTTAATTGTGTGGAAATAAGTGATTTAATTTGTTGCACTCACGACACGCACCAAATTTTGGCACTGTTGCCGGGGAGCAGTTGGTAGCTTTTAGTTGTTATTTATTTTATTTTTCTTTATTATAGTGTCTATTATTTTTCGTTTAATTTTTATTTATTTATTTGTTTTTAGATTTTTATTTTTAGTTTTTGATATTGTTTTCTAGATTGTTTGATTTCAGGTACCTTATCTCTGGCTCCTGGTTATCGCGCTGGTTATCAACAGTGTGGTATTACTACTCGAAGCGGAACAATTCTACAAGATCTGTCGTTAAAAGAAATGGTAAACGAAAATCATCCACCTCCTCCACCTCCGGAGAAGAAGTTGAGAGAATTGACATCTGCATGCTTAGATTCGCAACCATTGTGTATTACCCTGACTGACACAGTGGAACTAAAATCGAATTTGCTTCACCATCTACCAAAGTTCAATGGACTTCCGGGAGAAGATCTGAACCGGCATCTTACAGTATTTGAAAATGTGATGACAAGTCTACGGCAGGGTACCGAAGACAAGGAAACAACTATGTTGCAAGCTTTTCCATTCTCATTGTTAGACCAAGCAGATTCGTGGTTATATTATCTTCCTTCTGGAAGTATTACAACCTGGTCCGACATGAAGAAAATATTCTTCGAAAAGTATTTTCCTGCTTCTAAAGCTGCAGCAATCCGTAAGGAGATCAGTGGTATTATGCAGATTACAGGAGAAACTCTTTATGAATATTGGGAAAGGTATAAAAGGTTGTTGGCAAGCTTTCCACACCACAACATCACTCCAGCACTCACCATTCAATACTTCTATGAAGGGTTACTTCCAGAACAAAGGTGTTTGATTGATGCAGCATCAAGTGGTGCACTCAGTGATAAGACTTTCTCACAAGCAACTAGTTTGATTGATATTATGGCTTCAAATGCAAAAAAGTTTATACCAGAAACGATTCAAATATCAGAAGAGTTAGTGAAATGGGAGGATCTTCACAATCAGAACAACGATTGAACAATATAGAGAAGGTAGTACAACGAATGGTTGTAGTTATTATTCCTCCTTGTGAGGAAGAGGATGAACAGGTGAATGATGTGTTCCCTAATCAAAGGCCAAGGTATGATCCCTACTCTATACTTATAACCCTGGTTGGAAAGATCACCCAAATTTCAGTTATGCAAATAAGCAAGATGCAGTTCCTAACCCTTATACGAGGCAAAGTGGTTTTCAAAAACCAAAATCTCAACCTCCACCACAAAGTCAAAGCCTTAATATTGATGAGAAACTGAATGATATGATGCAAGGAATCACATCCTTGTTTCAACAAAATCAGCAGAAAAACGATTCTGCTATTAAGGATTTGCAGATTCAAATAGGGCAGTTGGCAACCGATATGAATAAAATGAAGGCTCAGGTATCAACTAAACTTCCATATCAATCTTTTGTTAATCCTAAAGATCAAGTTAATGCAGTGATGTTGAGAAGTGGAAAGCAATTAGAGCCTAATCAGCGTAATCGGGTAAGTGATGATTTAGACCATAATTTGCATCTAGGATTGGTCCCAGAACCGATTACGGATTCGAGTTTAGACAGAGAAGAAAAAGTGAAAACCGAACCTAAGGAAAAGACATCTTCAACAGGCCAACCTAAGGTTTCGGTTCCTACACATGTTACACCACCTCATTTTCCTAGTCATTTTTCCAAGTATAAAAACCAAGCTCAAGATAAAGAGATAAAGGAGATCTTCAGCAAGTTACAAATCAACATCCCATTTATTGAGGCAATCAGAACAGTACCCAGGTGGGCCAAATTTCTGAAGGATTTGTGTATAAAAAAAGATAAGTTGATTGCCAATGAGGTTGCTCAGGTAGGCGAATACTAAAGAAGATGTCTGCAAAGTGCAAAGACCCTGGAGGCTTCACGGTACCAATTACTATTGGTACTAATAGGTTTGAGCATGCTTTACTTGATTTAGGTGCATCCATAAGTGTTATGTCAACTGATATATATGATTCTTTGAATCTTGGACCTTTAAAGGAGACAAGGATAGTCATTCAATTGGCAAACAAGTCTAACATTTATCCTAAGGGACTTGTGGAAGACGTGTTAGTTCAAGTGAATGAATTAATCTTTCCAGTTGATTTTTTCGTCGTGGATATGCAGAATGGAGAATCTTGTTCATCTACTTTTTACTTCTAGGGAGACCGTTTATGAAAACTATAAAAACGAAAATTGATGTCGATAGTGGGACACTCACTATGGAGTTTGATAAAGAGATCATAAGCTTTAATATCTTTGAAGCTATGCGTTACCCTAGTGATATCCATGTTGTATTTTGTATTGATATTATTGATTCTTTATCCCATCAAATGCTTGAATTAAGTAGAGAAGACGAACTTGATATTGTGTTACAACACAATATCGATACAAACGTTTACTGTATTTCGGACCTGGACATTAATGTATCTGATGAGATTTTAAAAACTTGTGGTGCTTTAACAACACTGTAGAATGCCTATTCGGGTAATGTTTCTTATATATCTTTACCCATTACTGATGAAATTCCTTTGCCTGATGTTGTGCAGGCACCTTAACTTGAACTAAAACCTCTTCCGGATCACTTAAAGTATGCTTACTTGGGTGATAAGGAAGAGTTACCAGTCATTATTGCAAAGAACCTCACAGCAGTGCAGGAAGAACGGATAATTAGGGTTATGAAAGAATACAAAACAACCATTGGTTGGACTATTGCTGATATCAAAGGTATTAGTCCATCAATGTGTATGCATCGGATCCTAATGGAAGATAATGCCAAGCCAATACGTGATGCTCAACGTAAGCTTAATCCTCCTATAATGGAGGTTGTGAAGAAAGAAATCCTCAAACTGCTAAGTGTGGGGGTGATTTACCCAATTTCTGACAGCAAATGGGTTAGTCCAGTGCAAGTGGTGCCGAAGAAATCAAGTGTTACTGTTGTCAGGAATCAGGATGATGAACTTATTCCTACACGAGTTCAAACAAGATGGAGAGTGTGCATTGACTACAGAAAGCTTAATTCCGCTACCCGCAAGGATCACTTTCCTTTGTCTTTCATTGATCAGATGTTAGAGAGGTTGGTTGGACACTCACATTATTGCTTTCTGGATGGTTATTCAGGCTACAATCAAATTGTGATCGTACCATAGGACCAGGAGAAGACCACTTTCACGTGTCCTTTTGGTACATTTTCCTATAGACGTATGACGTTTGGTATTTGCAATGCGCCTGCCACTTTTCATAGGTGTATGGTTAGTATATTTTCTGACTATGTGGAGCGCATCATTGAGGTATTTATGGATGATTTTAGTGTTTATGGTGATTCTTTTGATATTTGCTTAGGAAATCTTGAATTTGTTTTAAAAGGATGCGTAGACACTAATCTTGTTCTTAATTGGGAGAAATGTCACTTTATGGTAAACCGTGCTATAGTGCTAGGACATATTGTATCCTCTCATGGATTAGAGGTGGACAAAGAAAAGATAGACTTGATTAGAAACTTACAATACCCCACTTCGGTGAGGGAGATTCGCTCGTTTCTTGGACATGCAGGTTTTTACAGAAGGTTTATCAAAGATTTCTCAAAAATCTCAATGCCGCTGGGCAAATTATTGTTAAAAGAGGTTCCTTTTAACTTTGATCAGGAGTGTAAGGATACCGTTGACAGATTGAAGGAATTGTTGACTACTACACAAATTATTAAGTCACCAGATTGGAACTTGCCATTCAAGTTGATGTGTGATGCAAGTGATTATGCAGTAGGTGCTGTCTTGGGTCAAAGAGTAGATAAGTTATCACATGTGATTTACTATGCTTCTCGAACCCTTAATGAGGAACAAATCAATTATTATACTACCGAAAAATAGTTGCTGGCTATAGTGTTCGCACTAGAAAAATTCAGATCTTATTTGGTGGGTACACAAGTGATTGTATGTTCTGATCACACAGCACTTAAATACCTAGTAAAGAAGAAAGAAGCCAAACCAAGACTAATTCGGTGGATCCTTCTGTTGCAAGAATTTGAGCTAGAAATTAGAGACAAGAAAGGTGTTGATAATATAGTGGCAGATCATCTTAGTAAAATTATTGTTTCGGAAGAAGTACCTCCCTTGCAAGATCGTTTTCCGAACGAACAACTTTTTTTTACAGATGCTTCAACACCTTGGTACGCAGATATTGTTAACTACCTGGTTACTGGACGAGTACCTAATACGATGTCCAATTTTCAAAAGCTAAAGCTTAAAAAAATAGCCAAGCAGTATGTCTGGGATGAGCCCTACTTGTGGAAACACTATTCTGATCAGATCATCCGTAGGTGCGTACTTGACTCTGAATTTCAATCCATTCTTAGTTTTTGTCATTCTTATGCTTGTGGTGGGCACTTTGGTGCTAAACGTACTGCTCTCAAAGTTCTTGAGAGTGGCTTTTATTGGCCCACTTTATTTGAGGATGCATATATTTTCTGTAATTCTTGTGATAGATGTCAACGAACGGGCAATCTAGGTGCTCGAAATCAAATGCCACTCACATCGATTCTTGCTATAGAATTATTCAATGTGTGGGAATTGATTTTATGGGTACTTTTGTCTTTTCATTTGGAAAATTTTATATACTTCTTGTTGTGGATTATGTGTCGAAATGGGTGGAAGCTAAAGCCACCCATACTAATGATTCTCAAGTTGTTTGTGAGGTTGTGAAGGAAAATATTTTCTCTAGGCATGGTACACCACGAGTGATTATCAGTGATAGAGGCTCGCACTTCAAGAAATCCTTCCATGCTCTCCTCAATAAGTACAACATTACTCACAAGATTGGTACGCCTTACCACCCACAAACTAGTGGGCAAACTGAAGTTTCGAATCGTGAGATTAAGTCCATTCTTGAGAAAACCGTCAATTTTACTAGAAAAGATTGGAGCTTAAGACTCAACGATGCATAATGGGCGTACCGAACTACATATAAGACACCGATTGGCATGTCTCCATATCGGTTCGTCTATGGTAAGGCTTGTCATCTCCCAGTTGAATTAGAACACAAGGCATTTTGGGCAGCTGAAATGTGCAACATGGAGTACGACGAAGCCGAAAATCAAAGGAAACTACAAATTAATGAGCTAGAGGAAATACGTAACAATGCTTACGAAAGTTCTCGTATATACAAGGAGAAGACTAAACTCTTTCATGACAAGATGATTTATCGAAAGAATTTTGTTGTGGGACAAAAAGTTCTTTTGTTTAATACTCGCTTCGTTTATTTCCTGGTAAGCTAAGGTCCAGATGGATTGGACCTTTTGTTGTTACTAATGTGTTTCCTTATGGTGCAGTTGAGATTTCTAGTTCCAAAACCGTGGTAATTTCCAAGGTTAATGGTCATAGATTGAAGCCATATTATGAAAACTTTTCGAAATAGGATGTGGACGTGATTGGACTTCAAGATTTGCTCCCTCTGGAGGAGTGACTGAAATATCAAGTCGGGCTGACGACGTTAAACCAAGCGCTTCATGGGAGGAAACCCATCGGTTTTGTATCTCTATTGTTTTTGGTTGCTTTTTATTTGTTTTTATAGTTTTCATATCATATTTTGCATTCCCATCTTAAATTCTTACAAAATTCCTATATCTATAGTGAAAGTTTGATGGAAAGCTATTTTTCGTCAGAAAAATTCTGACTGCGCACTTGTTGCTTAAACAGCTCTCGAGACTTCATTTAGAGTCCGATTTGAGTGGTTGACCACAAATTTTAAAGAGAACAGACTCATCTTTCTTTTCCAAAAATAAACTCTGAATTCGAAGTCTTTTAAGTTAGACCGATTGGCCTTGACATTTGAGTTTTGGTAATTTTCCAGAACTTTTTCAGATTGCACGTCTGTCAGTCCGGAGGCTATAACTGTCAGAATTTTTTTCGAAACACTGTGCACTTTTGAAACATTATTGAAAAAGCGTAGGAGAGCAACTTTCGTCAAGGAAGTTCTGCCAAATTCCTTACCGGATTGTACAGTTTTCAAGTTTTCCAGGCTGTTGCGTCAGAAAATCAGAAATTTCGGTTTTGAACATTGAGGACAATGTAGAGTTTAAGTGTGGGGGAGTAGTTAAACAAGCGTGGAATGCAGGATCCATGGGAACTATCATGTGTATGTCGTTAGATCCAAAAGATCCATATTTGTCAAGTTTTCGATAAATTGAGTGAAACCACATCATTATTATATAGCGAATCCGAATCAAAAGGATTTGATGTGGGCATACATGGGTGGAAATATGTTAATGTTCTCCCTATCTCCATCGCCTAAACAAGCGTGGAATGCAGGATCGATGGGAACTAGCTTAGATCCAAATGATCTAATCATGTTGTCGATAAATGGGAGTTGCTCTCAACTATTACGCTTTATTTAAATAATCCTTTGACAATTCATGCAATTATTATGGGTAACATCGTTCATCTTAGTCAACATTTGAAAACTTCACTTTTCCATCCATTCTCTTATCTATCCATGTGATTGAAGTTTCATATACATTTTATGTGTATTTTCTTAATAGATATGATAGTATTATGTGTAACGTCGAAAGACATTGCATCAAGTATATGTCAATGACTATCTTAGTAGAGTTTGCTTATTTTTATGAATGTCACACGCAAGAAATTGCTTATGTGTGATGATTGGAATTCAAGTGGGATATTTATATCTAAAGAACATTTATAGGCTATTTATTTAGCTTGCTTTGTCAATCCTTAACTGTTCTTTTGTGGCTAGAAATTGGAGTAGGTTTTGTGGGTATACCTCTTGTAAACCCTCACGAGACTACAACTCGTCCATTAGGGACACCTTGGGGTTTAAAGGCTTGTTGCACATGCTAAGTGTAACCGTGATTCTAGCGAAAGTGAGTTAGGATTTGGTTTAGATTGGGTAGTTTGCTCGAGGACTAGCAAAAGCTAAGTGTGGGGGAATTTGATAAGTGCATAATTTACTATACTTTTGTTATCAATTCCATGCTTGTATTTGCTATGTTTCTTTCATATTACCTTGTATTACTCTTGTTTTCTTTTGTTTGTCTTATTTAGGTAGAATCATCCAAAAGGAGCGAAAAGAGTGCTGAAGCGGACATAAACGTGAGCTTGGACTAAGGACCAGAAGGAACTCAACCAAATTCAGGAGTATTCAACTCTATTTTTTAGAGAATGAAGAGACGAAAAGAACGCAAAAAGAATGAGGTCATTCCGAGTTCATATGCAAAAGTTATGGGCAAAACCGTGGATCAAATAAGGCCCAATTCCTACCTACGTGTGTGACCGATCACACAAATTACCAGGATCGGTTACACCCTCCAAGAAGTGACGAAAATAGTTGCCAAAATTGGTTTTCTTAGTTCCGAAGTATTTCCAAACCCAAATATTCTTTGGGATACAAAAGGATACTAAAATATATTTTCAAGAAGAGAGTTGCAAGTACCGAACAGAGATTTTTGGGAAGAAGACACGGAAGTGGAGACAAGAAAACAAGGAGCGAAAGCTTGGGTTTTGGGTTCTTCAATTACCGAAACTATTTATCTTTGATTTTATCATATGTGTATCATGGGTTTTACTAAATCCATGAGTAGCTAAACTCCTATTTGATTGGGGATGAATTCTAAGTTCTAAACATGATTTGATTTAATATATGCATCTATTTTGATTTCTTCATATAATTATCGTTTGTTTCTACTATTATGAATATTTATATTTATGATTGATTGATTGGTTGATTTAGGAGGCCTACTAAACTGATCCATTGATTGATTTATTGCTAGTAACGGGTTAGGATATCTGTAATTGTTGAATAACCCTTACACAAGTAGAAAACGTGAGACCTTGCAGAGGGATTCTGTGGAGAAATCACGTGTATAAACAATACTAGTAAGTGAACCAATCGTACCGAGTTTAACTGTAAGGACCCTCAAGATCGTCAACGCTTTAGACCAGTCAAAAGACGTTAGCCGCAAATAACTCCATTAGTTAATATAGATTTTAATTAATAGAAATTAATCTAACAATAATATAGATATGAAATAGGTCTCGAAAAGTTATGCGAAATGGGCTACTTGAACGTGTCATTCGGATACCAGACGAAGAAGATATCATCAGAATAGTGAGAAGGGCAAAATAGTCTTTTTGCCATGAGACCGACTGGGGCTGCCCTTATCTAATTCAGCGGGTGTCCCATAAATTTCCTTCGGTCTTATCTAGACCTAACCGAGAAGATAAACTCATTTTCATTTCATTTCCTTTCTTCTTCATTCTTCTTCCTTCTTTTCTTCTTCTTCTTCTTCTTCTTCTTCTTCTTCTTCTGTTCTTCTCCGTTTCTCTCTGGCGATTCTGGGAGATGATCCTAAGGAAATGAAATTGAAGAGAAACTTAGGGGAAAACTTTAAGAGTTGATTGTTGGTGGTGGTGTGGATTCGAGAAACGAATTCAAACTCAACGGAAAAGGTAAATCATGGATTAAATTTAGGGTTTCTAATTTATTGAATTTTCTGTATGAAAGTGTTATGATTTGATAGATTATAGGTGGGTTTGATCTTAATTGTTCTGTCGATGATTGTATAGAGCTTAATTTTAGTTTCTTTAGAAAGAAAGTGAATCTCAGGTTAGGATTGGGTGATGTTGATTTAAATGAAGAAAATGAATTGAACAGTGGTGATTTGAAGAAGAGTTGATGTTGTTTCAAGCTAGAGTTAGTGATTGAATTTGGGTCATTGATTTAGACTCTTCAAGAAAGAAATTAGAATTAGGGATTTCAATGGAGTTCTGAAATTGGGAGACGAACAATTTAATCAAGAGAACTGTTGCTGATGAAACTCATGTAGCAGGTGAAGCTATTAGTTAGTGGATTTGAATTACAAGACTGCTGACTTGAGAAACATGGAAATGAGACTGAGACTTTGGTAGTAATTTGGTGTAACTGATGTTGGTGATTTCTGAGAAAAGATGGAGTTAGTAACATGAATGGGTTGTTGTGGTTTAATTGAAGCTACATATATGAAGATGTGTGGAAGATTTGAATGAGTTAGGTTATGATCCAGATGAACTAGTGGAGTTGGTTGTTTATGGATGGTGGTATTTGGAGTTGTTTGCTGTGGTATGAAATAGCAGTGGCAGTTGACATGAAGATGGTTTTGTCTGTGTGTTGAATTGAGTTACAGATGAAGGTGGTTGTGTTACAATGGTGATTCATGTGAATCAGAGTTTGTGGAGTTACGGGTAGTAGTAATTTGAGAATGTGTGGATGATGGCTAGGTGGTGTTGAAGGTTAGATGTATGGGTTAGGAGATGTATGAACTAGTGCACCAAGGTTGAAATGAAGTTGGAGTTGCAGGACCAAGAAGTGTTAATAATGTGGAGTGCAACTGTAACTGATGGAGCTGGTTGTGCAAATGGTGGAGGCAATGAAGAGATGGAGGTGGTGATTGTATTGGTGCTGAAAAGGTTATACTGGGTTGGTTTGATTTTGAAAGTGGAGCAGTGGAGAAGATTGATAAGTTCTTTAAGAACTGGAGGATGATCTTGAGTTGCAGTTATAGATGAAATTCAAGTTCCAGATGATTTATGTGTTGAGATTGAATATGAAGTGTTACCTGAGATGAATGATTTGTCATGAGAATGGGTTGATGCTGTGAGAGTTGTAAAATATGTTGTAGAATTCAGTACTGCCAGCTTTGCTAGATAGAGCTGATTGTTTTAGAACTGAGTTATAGTTGTAGACCAAGAATTTGAGTAGCAATGTTATTGGTTGTTGAAGCTAATGGCGTTACTGTCGAAAGATAGTTAGAAATGGAAATAGAAGCTAGTTGTAGCTTATGGATCTGTGTATAGTGAGGATGATGTGTGTAATTGATTTGTTATTAGCTTTGAGTTTTTTTTCTTTTCAGTCAGATGTTTATCTGATTTGTTTTACTTGACTTAGATTATCTGACTGAGTTGGATCGGTGTTAACTCACCGAGTTTCCCTGACTTGACCTGAGTTGACTCAGTTGACCGACTTAAAGACCTGACCAGCTGACCATTGACTTGACCTTTGACCTGGACTTAGACATTGACTGTTGGTTGACCTCTCCGACCTGACATTGACTGTTAGAGACCGTCTGTTGACCCAGTTGGACCAGGCCTTGGATTATTGGGCAGGTTTAGTGGACTTGGGCTTAGAGCCAGTTTATCCTATTGAACATGAATTTGACCTTTGTGGTCTGAACTAACCTTTGATTTTTTCTACAAAATTGTAGATATTCGTAAGATTTATCCAATGGACTATAGAACCAACCTAATTGAATTAGTAAACCTTAGCTATGCTAAAGATAGAAAATGAAGAGGTATACATCTATAAATGGGCTTAGAACCATTAGATAGTTCACTTAACCTATAATTAAAGACTTGTATGAGATTACTGATACGAGCCTTTTGGCTAATTTTTTAGAGTACTTGTGTGATTAACAATTACTCTTTTATCAACAACGAACGATTCAAAGGATGATCCGGTGGATTGTGGATCTCGAGGTAGGAGTGATTTGCCTTCAAAACAGGTGGGAACTCTGTAACCTTTTTGTAATCATTAAGCTTTCTTTTATCTGCGAGCATGATGAGAATTTACTATTTGTGTGCTTGATTGCTTCTACTTTGATGTATTACTTCTGTGTTACTTTTGTATGCAATGTTTGATATGAATGTGTTTGTGTGTGATATGCTCTGTGAGATTTCCCTGCGAGGAGTGTCTGTGTTCCCCACGGCTCTTAGCTAAGTTAAGTAAGGCCTTAATTCATCCGTCGACAATATTATTTAGTAGGGCGGTAATTCATCCGTTTTAATATTATTGCTTATTAATATAGTAGGGTGGTAACTCATTCGTTTGGATATTATCTTAGTAGGGCGGTAATTCATCCGTTATGATATTATATATATTATTTTATTTGAGGGAAATCACTCGTGTGCATATTATGCTTGTTTGACTAACTTTCTGATCTTGATGGTAATATTCTAATCATGGTTTGTATGGGCACTCTGTGTGGACGATGTTATTATTATTGATTAGGTTTGCTTTCACGTCGTCTTCTCCAATGAGTTTGGCGAGGTTAGAGTGACACTTGCTTCATGATGCATAAACTGCTGATTGATTAGTTTCTTCTTGTTTCTTCCAACTTATATTCCTTTAGAACTGTGAGGCATGTTAGTGAGTACTTGAGAGTTACATGTTTCCATTGAGCACCCTTTTGGGATGATGTGCTCACTCGTTCCCACTTCAGTTTCAGTAATCAGAAGAAAATGAGCGCTCGAAGATATCCGTTTCGTAGCTTAGAGCTTTATCGAATCTAATGTTGTTATGTATCTTTTACTACATGTATTCTTTCTTATTCTGTAAACAACACATTACTATATTCTTATAACTCGGAAGACTTTCATTTATATAATATCAGAGAGTTTGGGTTTTGTTATTAGCCATTTTGTAATTATGATTCTTAAAATCGGTAATCTAGTTTTGATGCTTCAATTAGGGTGTAATCCTATCCGCTAAACAGGTTTAGTATTTGGGGCGTCACATTAACTGCTAGGATCGAACCTAGATTCATAAACCCTAAATCATTTGATTGAGTTACATCTTGTAAGCGTACCTCAAGGTGGCTCAGACGGATAGAATCTGATAGCTAAGCGTACCTGTTATTCGGTGAAATTAGGAGTCTTGGGGGTAGCTAAGCGTACATGTTACCCTACGGTTGGTTGTAATATATGATTAATGACGAATAGATAATTATATTACTTTGATGAATATTTAGTAACGAAGAAGGATTCCTCGATCATACTCCTCATCCTTGATTACATCTTAATTTATTTGCTTTATTATTTACTTTGCTTTATTTGCAACCTACAAACAAAACCCCCATTTGTGACACTTGACAACTGAAAACTCCCTGCTCTTCGTGGGAACGATCCTTGCTTCCATTATATTACCAGTTAATTGTGTGGAAATAAGTGATTTAATTTGTTGCACTCACGACACGCATCAAATGATTGAGCTGCAACACTCAAGACCACCTACCCAACTGGCCTAATGCATCATCATGATGTAACATTGGCTATAGGCCAATATTCCTCTTAACACGACAAAAACTTGAGATGAAGATTCATCTCATGCCATGGCGCATGCGCTATGCTAAAAACATGGGGTGTTACAATGACCCTTGGAGAATTAAGGCCAAACCTTAATTCTCATATAATTGGCTATGGCCAAGTTGCACCCTAATCGGTCAATACCAAGCCACCACTAAACATATGTTGGCCCAACCTCCATGGTTGACCACAAACATGCTATAACGTTGTACATGTGCCTTAGACGTCCATGGATAAGATGAGATCTAATTATTTTGGTCTCAATCACAGTGGGTGTCTATGAGCATGTTACACCATTTATAAGGCAACTTGCCAAGCTGATTTGTAACGCCATCTTAGGTCCAGGATATGCCATAACATCTCCAATAGGTCACGGCTTAACTTATTAAGCCCGTGGCCAAGTTATGGCCCCACCATTCCATCTCAACTGCCGTAGCTGGGTCCGAACATTTTAAAGCCGCAACTTTCCAGGTTGGCGCTAATGCTATTTTAGGCCATGGCGTGCCAAACCCTAATGCTATATTAGGCCACGCCATGTCATACTACGCCAACGGCCACGATAAGACCTAATTTCAACTGTTGCATCTAAGGCCAAGTATATTGAGCCATCTCTTGGATATCATCTTACTAGGCTAATTTCAACGCCACTATAGGCTATGGCGTGCCAAACCCTAGCACTATTCCTAGGACACAATGCCACCTGCTAGTTTATCGCCACAATTAATGCCATGAGTGTATCATGCTACACGTCATGTGACTATTAGCTTTCCATATCATGCTAAGATTGTGGCCTAATCATGGCATGTCTAAATCCATTCTAACTGTCGTAGGAAATAGCGAACATGCTATGCTATTTTTACGCCATTAGCATTCCACGCTAATCTATAGCACGATCGCCAACTTTAACGTGCCAATATATCTTCTAGCGCCTTAATAAGCTATGAGCATGCCACGGTACCCTAGTTGGTGATGGCTAAGTTGTTTTTACATCATATAAACTCGATCACACATTTTATAAAACATGCGACATATGAATGACCATGATTTTTCTAAAACAAGATGAAGTCTATGACCATTAAAATTCCTACGAAACATCAAAATACATTACATGGTGGGATTCTTCATGGGGTATTGGTATGGTGGTTTACAACAATATGCAGAGTGGAAACACCCCATGATGAGAAGTTACAAGTAGTGGTGACTGTTATAAAAATTGGAGATATAATGGATACGGTAAAAAGGGGTTTCCAGAAACTTCCCTAAAATATCTCACCTTACCTCCATTATCTCCATATTCTGTATCTCTTCACAACCTCACTACCTCCACTACTTACGAGAAAGGCAGTGTGTATTCCAAAATACCATAAATAGGCCACTTAGCCTATTTAGAAAACAGAACAAGCTTGCCATACCCAAAAGCTTTGTTATTCTTAATAGTTCAATACCCAAATATACAATTCGATGCCACTGCAATTTCTTTAACTTTTATGCTTCCCTCCCCTAAGATCAACCCATCTTCCACTCATTGTGACCGAAGCAAGATGGAACAGATACTTTCTTGGTTTAGGCTTAACCTGTTTGATTTTGATTTTCGAACCTAAAAAGAAAGTACCACAATGGTGCATTTGTTTTGCCTAGAAGTAATTTTTAGGTACTAACACATAACATCAGCTAAACCGAGGCTTCATTATTTACTCAGTACATGATTTTTTTTTGAGAAGATCACATTATGTAGATTTACCGAAATAAAAGTACTCACAATTTACTGCTAGAAAAAGACTTACAAATCCTCATTTTTCATTATTTTCATTGTCTCATCATTTTTTTTTCTTTTAGATCTTCATTAGATGATTGGATCTAGTAGGAGAGGTAGATTTCTCTTTCTAGTGAAGGTTTTTCTTTCTTTTGAAAAAGTATTTAGAGTGATAAATCTAAAAAGACTTGAAAATCTATTTTTATCTTTACCAGATCCATGTGAGCAGATATCCTTTGGATCTGAGTATCTCTGACTTTTAGAAAATGTTAGTGAAAATTAAAGGAGCATAAGCCTTAAAGTTATTTGTAAACTAAGGATCATTAATGAACTGAAACGTTTCTTAAAGAAAGGTTGAAATATTCTCTGTTGTTTTCTAATCTAAGGGTAATTTATGAACTAAGTCTCAACTATTTGACAGTTTCATCAAGTTCGAACTCATTAAACAATTCCTTAACTGATTCTAGTGGTCAAAGCATTAGTTGGTACTTTAATGAATGTACCAAAAGCGTACCATATTAGTTTATTCAACATTTTCAGGAAGGAAAATACGAAGGTATGGAGAAACCAAGTAAGGTACCATCAAGCTCAAGTCCCTCCATCACCCGAGGAAGGTCTCAAACTCGGCAGACGTGAATGAACCAGAGAAACGAAGTTGAAGACATTCTAAGTGAGATGACACGAAGGTTAGCTGCCAACCGACCACTTGGTTGTACATAAGGAATGGGGAAGACCTCTGGAGCACAGCCACCTTACGGATTACCGCTACCATAACCAAATTATGTTGCGTAGCTACCTGCTCGTATCGAATGGTTGAACCCCACCTCAATCCATCCACTAGGAGGGATAGGGAATTTGACACCATTACCTGGTATAGATGTACCCATCACCGAGAACGAACCTAATGATACTCAAAACCCAGCGAACAACACTCTGTAGGGATGAAGGGACTCCTAGGAGGATTAAATGGCAACTCAGTTGGCAGCACTATTGAGAAGCAACAAACAAAATGAAGATGTAATGCATACTATGCCGCAGGAAAAACAAGCATTGAAAGTTCTCCTTGGTAATCAAGTAGGCGGATCTCAAGTTTAACCCCTTCATGGGATGAATTATATTTGTTAACGGTTAAACCCACTAACGTTGGTATATCAAGTCAGCTTTCAAATTTAGATATCAAAACGTATTCTTGTGTTAGAGCACTGCTCGGTCGAACTCGCAAGCATTGCTATCTCAAGCTTGTTTGTCAAGTTTAGTTGATCAAAACTATATACTTGATTTCTAGTCTACTTATATCTATGTCTCGGATTAGGATAGAATGTGTAGTTGATCTTTCGACTTCACGACGTTCATCAATTGAATACGAAGATCTACTGAGGAGCTTGGAGGAACTTCATAAACAAAAGGTATCTGGAGACTAAAACTTATCTATTACTCAGAATTTTATTATATTCTATCTTCTAATAAGACTAATTCGTATAGATATATAGACTTTTACATTATACACATTTGATATTTTGAGCTGAGTTGATCTCGCTTATCTATTTCTAGAAATATGTGTTGGAAGCTTTTTGCTTTAGCTATGTTCATCATATTCTTGACGAGTTTAGTTGGAAACAATTTATTTGTTGGAAACTAAATGTTAAGTCAAAAGATGATCATGTGAAAATTACCTTGAACATCTTATATGATTTGTGTGAGACAGTCATTTGATGTTAGCTTTGGAAGTTTCGTATTGATCATTCGATCACTTAAAATTACATGAAGCTAATGGTATGTGTGAGATTACCATTGTCGTCTTTTAAGGATGTTTCAATGATTTAAAAGAGAGTTTTGAACAATTACCCATGTCTGGATGCAACACGGTATGCATACCTAATATGCAGACTATCTTGTAACGATTCAGGTCCAGAAATCTTGTTTGCGTATCTAGTATGCAAACGGATTTACCTGAGAAGGTCCAGAACTATTGTTTGCGTACCTAGTATGCGAACGGGTTTACCTGAGTTGGGTTCGGGATGGTTTTTCCCGAACCGGGTGTTTTGGGGTAAAAACTGATTCTGCTGTTTTTGGTAAATTTGGGTGTGTTGATGAGAAACGAATTCAAACCCTAAACAAATGTACTGCACAGGAGTACTTTTAAGTTCGAGAGATCAATCTGTAAGACTCTGGCCTAAACCAAGAAATGGCCGTTCCAGGTTCAATTCGGTCACAAAGTGAAGGAGAAGGGTTGATCTTAGGGAGGGAAGAGATCAGAATGTTGAATTATGAAGGTGTGGCTGTTTTATGACTTGTATCAGAATGTAGAACTGGCTTGCAGAATGTAAGCTATCAGTTCACGGTGTTTTCTGGATACTTGTGTTGATAACACTTGTGTTCTGTTTTTGAAATAGGTTGAAATCCCATTTATACAAGTCATGTTCGAGCACACCCTGATCTCGTAGGAAGTGGAGGTGATTTAGCAGTGGAGAAGTGGGGTTGCGTAAAAATGGTGATCATCACGTTTCCATTACGAGGGAAAACTGGTCATACTTTCACCCACTACTCTCATTACTGTTAACCGTCCGTCCTTTCCTGACACTTTCTCGTAATGGGAGGGTTGCATGCCGTACTCTGTAAACCGCCAGACCAATACCCCAGTGAGAATCCCCCAGTTTGTGACATGTTTGATGTCTCGAGTAAATGGGTCAAGTCGTGAGACTCGCCGCTAAAAGCAGCACATAATGCTTTTTGGTCAAATAATAAAATTATTTGTGAAATCAATATTTATAAAACATTGCTTATAATCGATGTATATAAAGCATCGCTTTAAACAAGCATCTGAAAATAATCGATGTGCAGGAAACATCGTTGTTTTAGAGCTCGTTCAAATTAGTCGCGAATTGAATGTCTTAAAAAAGTAGCATGACCGTTTGAGAACCCTATGGGTGAGATACCACTTGGTCGATCGCTCCCTGTGGAGGAGGGGTGGCCGATGATCACAACGTTACCTGTTGGCCTCCTGAAAATAAATCTAAACCATCCAACTAGGCTAGCGAAGTTGGATGAACGAGATGATTTGCGGCAGTTGCCTACTGTCATTGATTTAAATTAGGGTTTAGAAGCTGTGTGGCCAACCCTATTTTGGATGATTGATTGGAAGCGCTGGGCGCTAGTTTGAGCAGGCCGATCGGCCATGTGCAAAGGTGGGTCGTCAGTGAGCACGCTAACATCTCCTGGGCCGCCTGAAATTGGTTCTAAACCACTCAATGTGGCTAGCGAAGATGGATGGTTGTGATCAATTTGCGACAGTAGTGTGTCACCGCAACGCAAACTAGGATTTCCACAATAGCGCGTTCGCCCTACTTTGGGCAAACGGTTTGGTGTCCTCATGGCTTGCTGATCGACCATGGGTGGAGTTGGGTCACCGGTGATCACGTTAGCACTTCTCTATTTATTTGAAGGAAGATCTAAGCTGTCCAACTAGGCTAGCTAAGTTGGACAAATGTGATGATTTTAAGACCGTCATGGTCGGTCTAGCTCGTTTGAGCTTTCTTTTTTAACAGCGCGATCACCCACATTTTGGGTAGCGTTTGAGGGTGTAGTGGATGAGCTAAATGGATTTTGACCAGTCGGGATGTTAGTGGGCCCGCCGGTGTTTATCATGATAATCGTCTAGTTCCGCTAGGAGTAGGCTAGGCCTGTTGAATCGTGTGGCCATGATCGTTTTTTAAGACTGATATGGACTGTCTAGATTTTCCTTAAGGAATTTAAACGCGTTCGATCGCGCTAACTTTTAATTAAAAAGTGTGTAAACACGCTAATCTCTTTATTAGAGAGTGGTGTAGCCTACGTGAATGTTTTCATGCAGGTCTCAATATTGACATTTCGGGAGATTTATGCTACTCCGCTGCGAGTGAACATTAATCGTCATGTCATGCCAATATTGAGAGTTCGGCTGGGAACATAGCATAGGAAAATACCAGGCAGGTCATGCATTAGTGAATAATGCAATAGGTTAAAATTTACAGAATGTCTGGGATTGTTGCTTCACGCACCATTCTGGATAAATTTCGTAGATATGTTGAATTGCTCAATACATATGTAAGTGAAAAGGTTTATGCACTCATCACTTTCAAATGGCTTTTGTTCCTTTGCAGGACGACAACGTATTAAAATACAGGGTTTCACGATTTTAGCCCTAAACCGAAAACCACCATCAACACCGGGTTTGCGAACGGCTTGACTAGGCCAAGGTCCGGAGCTGCTGTTCGCGTACCCAGTTTGCGAACTCAGTGTTTAAATTCTAAAATCGTTTGTGTATGATTCTCATACTCATGAACTAAAACATTTATGATTTAAGGAATGCAAATTAACTTTGCAAACTGTGGCTTAATGTTCATGAATTGATTCTTGTATAAGTACTTTGTACGATTACGAATCAATCCGATTTTGTTTCAATTTGTTCATATATATTTCTATAAGATAGTGAACAATTGAACAACTCTATTTAAAACACAATTAGATTCATTTGATTATCTTTCATGATTGATTGATCGTCATATTTGATCTAGAAGTGTTAAACGAAAATGGTTAAGACAAAAGTGTTCATATGGCTAACTTCGGTTAACTGTTATTGAGCCAACTCGATATACACGTTTAGGTACGGTTACCCATATCTAAATATAATTATATTTCATTTGTGTGTAACAAGCTAAGACCATTTAACGGTGGAGATTAATTGCTTAAATCAGGATTTCATCTAACGGTGAATATTGAATGCTTTGTTACTAGGCTATCTTGGATTTGATTGTAAGTAACCCTGATTTGAAAGAATATATAAGGGAGAACTCTAGCAACTGGAAAACCTAATCCCAACACTTTCCAGTGTCCTAGTTGCAAACTGGAGTCGATTCTCCTTTAACCTAGGTTTTTCCAAAACCATATTAGGTTAACGACTTGAAGACTTCATTTGGGATTCGTGAAGCCAGATCCAACTATTTTCTCTATAGATGCGTATTCTGATCTTACTTGTTCTATCATATTGAGTTTTATCTTCTCTAAGATTCACTCAAGATCTATCTCTGAGAGGTAAGATATAAAAAGTAATCACAATAATTCTTCGTCTCAAACTCTTGTGATTCCGCAATAAATTTTTATGTTAATCAGTTGGGTTATTGTGAGGTGATTGATATTTCTAGGATGCTCTTCGGGAGTATAAGACCGGATTATCAATTAGTTCATGTTCACCTTTATTTCTATCAAAAGACGGAACAAAACCCGAATAAAGAATAGACATATCTGTGGGAGACAAATTTGTTTATAAGTCTTCGACTTTGGGTCGTAGAAACTCTTAGTTGTGGGTGAGATCAGCTAAGGGAATCAAGTGCGCAGAATCTGGCGTAGTTCTCAATCATTGTTATACAGTGTCATAGTATTATTACACAGCATCAAAGTTCAATTGTATCACAACTTTGTCAACAATACTATGGTGATATGTATCACTCCCCCTTAGTCAATACTTCATCTCACATGAAAACCACTCCCCCTTACGTAATGATCCGTAAACCATATGAATTTGTAGTGTGAACTACACATTAATTCTCCCCCTTTTTGTCAATAAAAATTGGCAAAGGTACGAAAACTAGTGGGATCCTAATGAAATTTCCATAGAGATACTTCATGGCCAAAAGAGAACAACATATCAACTTTTTTTAGATGCAATCATATAGCCGAAACTAAATGCATTCATCAAGGAGTTTATAAAGATACAAGATAACCCCTATTATATATCACAGCTGCACTCCCCACAAAGATTTGGAAATTAAGCACAAGTTCAATTAAGAACTCTCCCCCATATAATGTCATTCCCGAAAGAACAACAAAAGCGACCTTACTTTCAAAAGAAAAGAAGGATTTCTTTGGACATTAACAAATAATCATGAAACATGAATTTTTGTGACTACTAATTTTCCCATAGTCTACGTAATGTATACAACTCAGAGAATCAGATACTAAGTAGTATTGATGTCTCTTTTGAACTGATAATACTAAGTAATAAAAGGTACTTGAGATCGCAATAATAACGAAAAATACAAATATAATGTAAATGCTACTAAGTTATCATGAGACACAAGAGATTACGTGGTTCGACTTTTGTCTACATCCACGGGGTAATGAGTGATTTGTTTGTATTAAGTTTAGGTGGTTACAAAGATCTTAAATGCTTCCCAAAGTAATAGAAAGAACTCGCCAAAGTAAATACTTAAGTTCTAAACATTAAAGAGGTATAAGCTTAAGACTAGATATTCTTCTCCTGGGTATTGAATGCCCTTGTTTGTTGTTGAAGCTTGGTATTTATAGCCCCTTTTGCTCCAGATATATCTTTGTTGTCTTTGGGTCCATCGTCCCCTGATATACCTTCCATACAAATGGTACCTTCATTCACTGCGCGCTTTCTCCAGTTGGATTCTGCCACCTCAGCTTACCCACGTTCCTTCAGGAGCTACCCAGCCTCAGTACAGATTGTACCTTCGTTCACCGCTAGCCTCCGCCAGTCAGACTCTGCCATCTCATCTCTCTCAACGTGCTTTGGTTAAGCGTGTAGATAAGAGATTTGCGCATTAAATGCTGATTGGATATGTCATCTACCTCTTTCCCTTCGCCAGCTGCCTCTCTCTAGGCTAGGTTATACTTTTTCCATCTTAGCCGTCGAGGTATCCTTCCTTGGGATAGGATAAAGTAGATCTGCGAAGGTATCTTCCGCTGCTCAGATTCCTGTGTGTAGCGAGGGATACACAGTTATCCTACACGCGACCACTAAAACCGTGACACGTGCTCCGCAAAATATTGATATTCACAGTTTGCCCCTTTTCTTTCATATTCTACCGTTTGGTTGGATTAGAATAAAAAACTTCCATAACACCGCCATTTTTGCACGTACGGGTTGGGTGGTCCCCATGTGTCCTTTCATGCAATAACTTCCCCTTGAATTTCGGGACATCCAAATTTTTGGATTCTCTAGCCGCCTATAAGAAGAGAATGAAAGAACGAATTTCATTAACTTTTCCGTTCTCTTCACGAACTGTCGCTCTCTATCCCTTTCTCAGAGATATTTTCGTCTATTTTTCTTCTAATTGCTGGCTTTCTCTTCGACTTCCAAAAACCCTTGCTCGTTCTTCATCGACAGGTTAGTATGTGCTGCTCTTCGGCTTTACTGCAACTCTTCACATTCTCCATGCTTTGCTCTTTTTTTCCTTTCTTTGATTGTTGAAGTCATTGTTAATCTTGCATGTGAGAATTTCGATTCCCTTTTCCCTCTTCATGTTGTATGAGAACTTTGGTTTATTTCCATTTTGCATTTTTACCATGAATGCATCGTGATTGCTTTTCGCTTGCAAATTTTTGAATGTGGTGATCAATCATACTCCGTTTTGCTTCTTGGGAGGATGAAATTGTTTCCTTTGGTTGGTTTTGTTAAACCCATGCCCAAAGTACTATTATTTTTGCCCCAATCATGTTTTAGAGCCGACTGTAATTTTGTTCCGCCATTGTTGAAGGAATGTTCTTTCTGCTGGTGTTTTAGGAATTATGAGACTTCTAAAGAAGCCCGCGTGAAAGGATCCGAGGCCTAGGTCGTCCACTGAGCCACCTCCGCATATGGATTATCCTGATGCTACGCCCTCTCCACCCTCTGAGGATACTGAGATACCTGAGGGACCTGAGATAGCTCTGGAGGCTGAGGTAGAAGAAGTTGCTGTTGATAACCTTCCTCCCCCTCCACCTCACTTTGAGCTCCAAAGGTTGCAGTTGCGTGACAACGATAGCTACGCTCATTTATCCTTGGCTGAGATCTCTAAGTCTTTTCGCCTGCATAAGTTTGACATCTCTTTCGTTGATGGCCCCAAGTTCTCACTGAATCCCTGATCCGGAGCTTTCCTTATGATGAGAACAATTTGTTGATTAGTGTTGTCCAACTGGCTGCAGGTATGTTTCTGCCTTTGTATAGTAGAAAGGATCCCTTCTACTATGATGTTTTTTCTACCAGGGATGACCCAGTGAACAAAACTCAGGTCCGAGGGTCATGTAATACACTGGCAATCATTGGCGTGCCTTTCGTGAATGTTGGTACCATAGCAAGGGTAAGACTACTCTGAATTCTTATGACCCCTTTGCTGCTGGGAGGTCTTAGCAGGAGGATTATACCCCTGCCAACTTCAATGCTACTTATGCTGATGCCATGCAGAAAAGCAATCTTATTCCTTAGAGTGTTGGTCCCCTCCGTATCCATGTTACTGCTAAGCAGATTAGGGAAGGTAATCGCCTTTGTTTGTTGGAGGAGATTGACAAGACTGGGCTGACTGTCATCCCTTGCTCTGCTAATTTTTCTTTCCGAAGTCTGACCGCATTCGCCTGGACCATGATGATCACTGGGCGTGTAATCCTCTTCGTGTTGTGGGTCCCTGGGCCCGCGGATTTACAACCGCAGACCCCAACGTCCCCCTATAGCTTCATCTCTTCCTGCTAAGTATGATGGATATCAGCCTTGGGTCTTTAACCCTGTTGTTTCTCATGAGGTGAGCTTTGTTTGTTGCTGACGTTTTTTATTTTTCATCTTTGTTTTGCGGCCTTTGTTAAGTATTTTTGATACTTCCTTTGTAGCCTGCCCCTACTTCTTCTGCTAGGACTGCTCCGGGCTCTGCTGGTAATTCCGTAGCCACCAGGAAAAGGAAAAGGAGGGCTTCAGTTGAAGCAACTAATCCAACACCTGCGGAGTTAAGGATTATAACCCTACCTTAGTGTTCGTAGATTCCTTAGTATTTTGCCCCTGATCCTTAGCTTGCGCATGTGTTCTTCTACAGTCTTCCAAGAAGAAAGGCAAGTTGAAGGATGTGATCGATGTTGAAGAATCCGATGAGGATCCTAAAGTTGATAGGGAGGAACCAGATGACGAAGACATGGAGGATATCGAGGATACTGCCCTTAGCCCCCATTTAGATGACATTGATGAAGATTTCTCCAAGGATAGTCCTAGTCCCCTTCGTGCTGGTTCTGTGGAAGGTGATAACCTTCAAGTTGATGGCGGCTCTTTGTTGGTGAGCCAAGTTAGCACTTAAGTGGCCACTCCTGCTTTGCTACCGAGGGTACCCTCATTTTCTGCCCCTAGTGATTTGCAGCCCGTTGTTTCGTCTACCACTAGTGCCATGGTGATATCTTCCAAGAGCCTTCCGTCTTCTCCTGCTACTTCGCTTCACTCGAGTGGTTCATTTGCGAAGGGTGTTGCTCCGGTAGTGAAGGTCAGTAGCTCAAGCTCCTAGACGAAGAAGAAGGTTGTGATTTCACTTGGCAGCTTCTCCTTCAATGCTACGCCCACTTCTTTGGCAAGTGATCAGTCTGTCTCTACTGCCCCTGCTAGAAAAGTTGTTGGACCTCCACCTTCGTCACCAGATTGGACCGTACTGGGTAATCTTCCTTCTGCTGGTGATATGGACTTTGGTGGTACCTCTAGTCAAGCATTTATTTTCGTTATCAGTTCATCCACCATGCTATCTCTTTGTCATGGTGAGGATTCAGTACTTGTGCCCCATGCTCGTTCTCAAGCGACTTGTGGGGTTTCTATGGATCTTGGGAAGGGTAAGTTACCTGAGAACCCGAGCCTTGGGAGTTCTAACGATGCCATCCCCAAAGCCATACTGCGGGATTCAAAGGGTCCCTTTTCTGCTGAGGTCGATCATCATCAGCTGGATGATTCTTTGGAGGTTGCTTTGAGGTTGGATACTTTGACTGCTCAGTATCAAGTGGACAAAGATCTATTTTTTAACCCAGACTGCCTTCGCTCTATTCATAGCTTCGGTGAAATCCGCCGGGGTAGCATCCAAGAGATGGAGACCTTCATGGATACCTATGCTGATTTCCTTCCCTGTCTTTCCTTGTTCACGGTAAGTGGTTCTTACCTTATTGTTTTACGCATTGTTTCGAACCTTCGTTTGTTCTTATGCTCCGTTGTTTGCAGCTTTGCAAACAAATCGATGTTGGGTGTACCTTGTTAAAGTTTTATAGGGCTAAGTGTACTCACTTGAGTGCTCTGTTGGAGCGTGTTCGTCAAGATTATTCCTTTGTTAGCGCACAACAGCCTTCTTCCAGTGATGCTGCTTCTGCCACCAAGGTACCTTTGTTAGAGAGCGAACTAAGGAAGACTCAGAGGTCCCTATAAGCTTGTTTGTTGGCTCTTGAGAGAGCTAATAATGTTGCGAAGGTTGCTGAGGAGGGACGCAAGGCTGCTGATTCTGCTTTGGCTGCTGAATCCTCCAAATTCATAGGTTCGTTCCTCCTTTCCTTTAGCTTTGTTTTTATTTTTGTCTGGTAGTATAGTCTTGAGAGAACCTACGCCTTCCAGATGGTAGCTCCGGTGAGCTTAGACATCTTCAGGAACAAGTAGCCAAGTTGACTTCCGATGTTTGGTACTATCAGAAAAAGTCTGATAGGTTGATGAACGTGACTGTTCATAATGAGGCCCAAATCTCCCTTGAGTCTGCTCATAACTCAGACCTTGTGAAGAAGATGGCTTTGCTCCGTAAAGAATGTGACGAGACCCTCAAGTGGAAAGAGTATCTTATTTTAAAGCAAAAGGAGGATATTTCCTTAGTTGAAAAACGTCTCTCAGCCCAAAAAAATTATCCGTAAAAAGTATTACGCAAACTTTGAAGATGCCTGTGCTTCCTTAGCCAAGGTTACGGCTGAGCGTAATGTATTATCCTCTGAGGTTTGTTCTCTTAAGAACAAACTTAGTGAAGTTTCTTCAATGGCCTCTTCCATGTCCCGTGCATCTATGGTCAATAGATTGGAAAAGTTAGAGAATGTTTACCAAGTTTTATCCTCTGAAAATGCTTCGCTCCGGATAGATGTCGATGATCTATAAACCGAACATGATACTCTGGTAGAAGATCTTAACGCTGATGAGGAAGATCTTGCCAAAGCCCAGCATAGTTTAGAGGATTACCTTAGCCATGCTGGAGGTAGCTTAGGATTTCCTTATTCCCGTAGCCTTCTTTGTGCCCAGCATTTTCTTTGTTCTTTACTCATCCCCTGTATGTCCGCAGGTCTCCAGGAGCAGCTTGTAGGTGTGAATGCTAAGGTCATACATCTTGAGAGCTAAGTATCTTCGTTGGAGATAGCTCGTCAGTTTGATGCTGCTATAAAGTTTAAAGCTGAGGCACTTCAGCAGGCCAACGACCAACGACCAACTTAGCGCTCAGATGATGGAGTTTCGTCGGAAATCAGCCTCGGATCTGGAGGTTCAGTCCTCTCAGATGAAGGTGCAGTTCGAGCGCTCGGCTATTGACTATATCAACAATGCCTTTGCTGAAGCTAAACTCCGTTGTCTTTCCCCGTCTTCCTTATCCTTGATTCTATTGTCTCGAACCTTGTTTAAGTGAACTCCTCTTTGTTGTTTATGTCCTCAACTGAGATGTCTCTTTTCTTTGAAACAATGCTATGTGGTGATTTGAACCTTTGTTATCTGCCATGCAACTTTTAAGAAATGTTAGACATGTTTTGGTAAAATTATTATTTCACCTTTATTACTGCATGAATATTTTTGTTTTAGACATAATATGTCTAATCGGTCGCACTTTCAAGTCATCACAAGGTGCTAAGGTATGCTTAACCTTTGGTGGAACATTCAACGTCCTACCAGGATATCCTTTGGCCAGAAGGTATCATGGTGGCGAAGGTCCCTACATGGGCAATAATTTCCCTGTAACCCTACGCGTTCAGCGCGGAGACTGCTTTACTTCGACGGGGTATCTCTATAGGGGATATCTTATTTTTTTCTTATGACTCATTAAAGGAGCTATCGTCCCGAAGATCCGAGATTGACATATGCGCAGTTATGCCTTTCCTTGCCTCATCATCACTCCTGACGGAGGGTGTCTATTCTAACAAAATTGTATCAATACTTAGTTAATTTTTTAGCAAAAATTTTCTTTCATTGATTAGTAAGGTCTATAATACCTTTTGTCAGGGATAGAACATGGTGGGTCATTTCCCGTTCCTTTCTTCTCATGAGTAATCACCATTCTCTTACGGGTAGTACTTTTTTAGGTACATCGCATTCCAAGGGTGTTGTAGCACTTCTCCTTTTAGGGTTCTTAGGTAGTAAGACCCTTTTCCGGCGATATCGTGTATGATGTAGGGCCCGTCCCATGTTGGAGCTAGCTTTCCCTACTCCTTCTTTCTTTGATATGGTGGTATTTGACGTAATACATATTCCTCAGCCACAAAGTTCCGAGGGATGACCCTTTTGTTGTATTCCCAAGCTATCTTTCGTTGATAATTTACCATCTTTTGCAGGGCTACCTCCCTTCTTTCCTCAAGGTCATCCATCTTTTCTAACATCAAGTCTGTTGTTAGGTTTTTCTCCCAAGCCTTCGTTTTTGTCATTGGAAGTCACTACACCATTTTTAAGGATTAGCAACGGACCCTGGCTGTTGCTGACTGGGGTCGCAACGGCAGATCTCTGTTGCAAAACACCATGTTGCAATTTTTCGCAACGGCATAAGCTCCGTTGCGACTCTTGGACAACAACGGAGATTCACAACGGCCGCTGCCGTTGCTAAATTGTTCATTCGCAACCGAAGCCTACCGTTGCTAAAAAAAATTAGGAACAGAAAAAAAAAGGCTCAGAATGAAGCCATAGCTTAAAAGGAAGCCACGACTTTATTCTAAGCCACGGCTTCATTTCTAAGCCACGACTCCTAAAATTATGTTTCTCAATGTAACGTCAACTCAACATTTCTATAACTGAACACAAAAGTCATACATATAACAAAAATTATCATTACTTCAAGTTCATACAGTTAAAAATTAGATTCAAGCTCATTCCCAAAAACAAACTAGAAATTAGATGTTCATATACAATTAATGGTGTATCGGTGTACTATCTGTTTACTACAATTAGTGGCTGAGGCATTTGAGTGCTAATTTGCTTGTCGGCAACAAACCCTTCCTGCATCAGAAATGCCTAAAGGCCTCATCAATCCGAATAAGATACTGTAGAAGATCAGAACCCTTCATGCGCATTTCTGTGTCACATATCCTGCAACAAACAAAAGTTCTTGTAAAACAACATCAATCTGCTTAATACAATCTTTCCAAACATTTGCATCATCCAAATATCCAAAGACCTCGCAATGACAATTGTTGCACTTAAAACTAGCACCAAAACTTATCATCAAAATCCTATTACCCTTTTCGAGACACTTTTTTGCTTCCATGTACCCTAAGACATACAAAAAACTACTGGCTGATGTATTATAAAATCTATGTAGTGTCATCCTAGACGGTTCTAAGTTGTATTCTGCCAAAACAGAGTATATATGGTCATATTTTACTCAACTACCTGAGAGCCTGTTAAAATAAAATATTTCAACTACTGACTCTATGTAAAATACTTCCGAATCCATATAAAATACTGCAATAAAAAAAAGTGAATAATGCATGACACCTCAATTACTTCATTGTCTCGGTTTGGTGGAAATACTGCGCTTGAGCCTCCAATTCTGCAACCCTTCGTTTGAGTATATCATTTTCCTAACAAACATACCATGAATTTAATGATTTAAGTGGAGGAATATCATGAAGTTAAAAGTGAAATGAAGTTTAAACAAACAAACATTCCACGAAGTTAATCAACTAGGTTATATTAATCAATGAAGTATGTGTAATCACTTCCAAGGAGCACCAATAAGAAGTATAAGGAACTACTGTCACAACTTAACTACATCGAGAATGTAAGTTTACTACATCTTATCCTTTGAAATCTATGTGCGCAAAAGCAATAAAAACCAACAATTACGATTACTATCTGTCTACAGACAAAAAATAACAATAAAAAGTACTTATAATCTATAGACACAGTCACACATGAACATTAAGTGACATTACCTCTTCCTTCAAAAGATTACTATCTGTCTACAGACACAAAACGATCAGTTTGTTCCCTCCAATAAGACCTAATGGTTTTCTTCCCACCAATATCCCATACATTAAGAGTATACCTGATAAACCATCAAACGATAATAAGAACGAAATACCAGTTACGAGTGATAGCAATGGCAAGTTGCCAACCATAAGAAAATACTTAAAATAGAAATTTCAGATGTGTTATAATTGACAATTGTTTTAGGATTTTCCCCTAGTGTAATATGTTTCATTGCTGCAATCATCTAAACATGAAATGAGCTTTCTAAGTTAATTCTCATCTCATAATGGATGGAACCACACAGAATAACACCATATGTCACCTTGGCACTTTAATCAGTGCTGGACAAACAAACACGGAGTTCTGAGGAAAATTGAACCCATGTGATCTCCTTCCTTTGACATGCATCTGATGTCATAAGGTACATGATCATACCGACTTGATAAATGAGAAAAGATCTTAAATCAACAACCTTCAAATTAACATTATTGACCAGAAAAACAAGTATAATATCCATACAAGTTCTTACACGGTAAATACCCCTTGTAACAACTTACTAATTGCATAAAAATATCAGAGCTATGTTCATAAAAGTGTGAACTACCCAGCGGAATAAGTTTAATTAGTAACCAAAATCAATTGCCCATATACCCAGTGGAAACCGAAATTGATTCCCATTTGTATGTAGGTTTTAAGCTGCAATATAACAGTCTAGAGAAACAAAGCGTATTGAAGTGATTTTTTTTCCAGCAAGTAATGAACAAGAAAAATACAACGTTCTCTAGAAATAAGAATACATGGAAAATAAGACAAAGTTCTTCTTACCTTGAGAGAAGGATGGAAAACAGATGGTGAATGTGAAGACATAACAAATCCTGTAAAGATGAGAGCCTCGATCTTCAAGTTTGAGGTAGAAGATTGGTCCTGAGAAAGATAAAGAAGATCATAAAAACGGAAAGCAGAAAATAATAGAGAATATACAGTACGATCCCATTGGAAGTCTACAATCGATGTCTCACTTACCCTTAATGCTTTTGCAATTTCGGAAACAAGAGTCCCAATCGATATCTGCAAGGCAGTCAGGTAGGACCACTACAAGTTCTTTGAGAGCTTAAAATGCACCAACCTGGCATAAGGGGAAAAATGGATAAGATATCATTAATGGAAATGGTTCCGCAACAGATCAACATCTAAAATCAATCTTATTCCCACACCTTTGTCTAAACATATTTTTCAAGAAGCTGCATATTTATGGAATTGGAATAGCTTCCTCTTTTACCACTTATGGCACCACAAACCAACCTACAACAAAAAGATGTGTAGATGACAGAACATGGAAGTAACATCATTAGAAGCACATGGAATTCATCCGAAAGGCACCCTTATTAGCAAGGTCGGAAGCAAATCATCATATATTCAGACAATGCAGTTACGTATAGTCACTATAGACAAGATAAATCAGTTCAGTCACATCAGTATATAATGCATAAATTACAGGAAAAAAATGTTTAATTTCACCTAAAAGCATCTTTTACACTACAAGATACAAAAACAATGAGATCCAGAACTCACTCAGCAATCAAAGACAATTAACAGTCATTCTAGCTTTGCAAACCAAACCATTGTTAATATGTTTTATCAAGCATGACAAAAGAACAGTTGAAGGTGTTCAATATGCCAAAAAATCAGTAGCTAAAGATTGGTTGAATTCAATTAAAATTAGCTTGTAATCAAACATAGACAGAACATTACTAATTGTACTTGCTACTTAAGATAATAAGATTAACAAGTATACCTGATGTGTCTTTGCCTGATTAGGACACGAGCGTGATGAATGGATTTTGCCATTCTAGACTTGAAGACTAGTGTCTGAAGACGATGCTCGAGGAAGTTCTCAACAGTCAAGGCCAAGACATAATCAAGCTTGTTCTAGCTCTCTTCCAAAAGCCCATACCTGTTCATCCTTCGAAGAAGAGCTTCTCCTTCAAAGATACGACGTGGGTCCTTCTCATCAAGAGTAAGAATATTTCTAGCTACATTACGGATACGACTCAGAGCATACTGGACTCTCCATAGCTCTCTCTTACACCTCAACCCCTACTCACCAACAAGCTTCAACTCAGCATCCAAACGCTCCTTCTCATAAGGACGTCGTGGCTTCTTGAAAGTCTTACCATCTGAGAATTGCCACAAGATATTTCGCGTTAAAATCTAGTTCACTTCGGAAAAATACCTCATGAACCAATTGATGGAAATGGAACAAAAACAAAATTCTAAAAATGACCATATTACCATCTCAGTAGATGCACAATCGTTGAATACCAATGTGTGACAAGTATTTGTGTGACAAATTTATAGTACTACTAACATAGTCTCAGGAAGTTATTTGAGTATACTAGTATATCCAATCTGGGGGTTCTTTTGGTTAAGATTAAAACGTGAAATCCATACAAAACAGGAAATATCTTTTATTTACTAAGATTTAACTGTTTCGTTAGCATATGTATATGGATATGAATGAGTGATATAATACTGTTTAATATCTTTAATGTTTTGGAGCCACTGCGAATTTTTAGTACACATATATTGTTGTATGTAATTGGAAATACGAATGCCATAGTAGGAGATCGTAATTTTCTATAGCATAATTATGTGATGTGTATTCCCTTGAGTTTTATTACAAATATGAATTCATCGAAACTGGAAACATATCTAGGAGAAATAGAACAATCCGAGAAGGAGAAATTGGAATTTTCGTTAGTAGGAGAAATAGGAATGCCATATGGTATATATATGGTATGCACAATTAATTTCTTAGTGTGTCATCAAGAGCTACGTTGAAAACCAAAATTCATCAAGGATTCAATTTGCTTCTAGGGACGTGAAGATAGTTTGTTGAAGTACTATGAAGTCTCATAGTTAGACACTTAGTTAAGAATTGGTAGGTGTTCAGTCTACTCAGTTCTCACACAATTTTTCCCTTTCCAACTAATACTAAAGCTTATACTTATTTCTGCTTCAACTTGCCATTTCATCTTTTAACTCCTTCATTTTGAGTCTTTATTTGCATATGCATCATCCTATCAAATCTTTTCTAACTCACAGAAAATAGTATAGGCAAAAGAGATATAAGGCGGTGCAATCTCATGGCACAACTAACATTCTGAAGTTTATAACGTAATTCTATGTATTTGCTTAGTACGACCTAAGGGTCCCGAAAGACATGCCTGATATCTAATAAGAATGTTTCTTTTTAGTTGTATGACAACAAACAAAAGACTCTAATGAGGAAACTGTGCACAGTTAGCATACATATTCATAGAACTATCTATAGTATATATACTATAGAAAACGGTAGTCATTATATTAGTATTAAAGATTAGCAAGCTATACAATACTCTTCTACTCATTATTTCCCAGTGCACACCATGGAAGGCTGTGTGGTATTCAAAGCTTGGAGCAGGAATCGGTGCTATACATGAATAACAATAAAAGACCAAGGGTGCGCTATAGGAAGTAATTGGGAATTGTATGAGAGTGAAACTTAACGTGAAAAAGTATATTGCGGGTCACAAAATTAAATATACAGATGGCGTACCCAAGTTATGATGATACAAATACTTTGAGTTATAACAAAACTTTGCTTACCTAGAAATTAAGCCCAAACTTTGTTTTGGTATTTTCAATGGCAAGGATGACTATTATTTTCTACTGATGTGGTAAAAACTGCTTGAATGTTTCTGGATAGGCACTGGACTTATTCGGTATATGTATTTGTTACACGACTTTGTAATTGAATTCTCATGGACCCCATGTTTGAACATGCAGGAATTCGGGCTTTCCAAGGTTGTAGAAAAGTTTTAAACAGTTATTGGGCTTGCCAAGGTTGTAGAAAAGTTTTAAACAGTTACTGTACAAGGATTTCTACCTGATAACTTTAAAAGCTTATGCTAGCAAGTAAAAAACCCCTCCAACCTTTACTATCACTTGCATCAAGTTCAATGGTGCTACACAGGACTGCAGTAGTAGCTCCACAATTCCAGATTGTTGTGGTTTTGTAAAAATTTGCGTTGCTGCTTGCAGGTAAAATGAAATTGCTTAGCACAATAATCTATAAACTTTCCAACCCAATTTGAAGGGATTTTTCTCATTTGGTTATATGAGTATTACCTCCCAAGCCCAAAAAAACATTTAGAACCGGATCAACATAATAAAGAAGTCAAGTAATGATCAGGTTTGGTTCTTATTTATCACTCTGTAAATCTAAAGAGGCTTTACAAGGTGGTCTATGAATACTATGCCACCGTCGGCTAAAGCTTTCAAGTTGGTGGGGGATGTAAAAACTAGCCTTACCACTGGAAGGGAAAAGGTATATTCCGAATTGGTTCACTCATTTGGGTTTTTGCTTATTTGTTTGTGTGGCAGAATCTATTCATGGTTTATTTGGATTCTCTTGGGAGTTTGGACAGGTCTTGATTTTGAAGTTCTTTGGTTGTTTTAGAGCTACTGCTCAGTGCAAAATGAAGATTCAGCGATGTTTCGGGCGATGTGTATAAGGCAAGTCAGATGAGATTACACTTTAGAGTTTAGAAGGTTATGTGAAATGGTTTATTTAAGTTATTTGACTTATTTCTAATTTAAAAGGGGAATGTGCTGCATTAATGTAATCTAGCTTAGGATAACTTTTTTTTTTGAGCGGTAAATAGTTTACATGGCAATGTTCTGCATTTAGTGTCAACTTATTCAGAATAAGTTGCGAGGGTGCCTTGCATGGTACTTACCTCAAAGAAGTGCCAAGGTAATCCCAACTCTTCCGTTTATGTATGTAGTTTGTAACTTAGTAAATATGGGTCACTGTACCATAATGTAAAATTTTGTTTTACCCTAAACTTTTTTTTTCTCTTTCTATCTTGTGAGCTGCGATCCGTTTCTTTTAATTCGTTGTAAGATTTTGATTTGGTTTTTAGGTTTAATTACAGGGTTACAAAATACAAACTGATTAGTTTTGATCGGTTTAGTTTAACCTATTTTGTGTTTTGATGCAGGGGCTAAAGCTTGGAGAAGGTGAGGTTGAGTTGGTGGTTCCTATGCAGGGTATATATCCTCTTTATCCTTATTTTTTTTCATGATAATTGGGTGTGAAGTGTATTGAGTGGATTATCGTTTTTCTTTCTGATCACTGGGGAGATGCGCGCATGGTCATGGAAGACACAAACATCTCCGTCAAACCTAAGATTGATTTTGACACGTTTGCTGAAAATAGGGCTTCCACACTGTAGGAGTAAGAAATGGGAAGATAGATAAAACACCTAATTTGGGTTCTTGATTTGGTACATTGTTTTTTTTTTTTATTGCTTTCATTGGACAATTTTGAGGGTCATCGGATACATTGTCTTATAATACACAGGTAATTTTGTTTCTTCCACAATGAAGGAGTAAGAAATGGGAATAAAGATAAAACACCCAATTTGGGTCGTTGATTCATATATTGCTTTTTTTTTACTGCTTTCATTGGACAATTTTGAGGGTCACTGATACATTGTTTTTTGATACACAGGTAATTTTAGTTATGTTGCTACTGCATGTATAATATTATTGGATATTACTGATGGTATTAGAGTGTATTATGCTCTCATGGCTTCTACAAACTTTTGGAGTTGAAAGTTCTCATAAAAAAAGGTAATGGCATTTCTTTCGTACATGTGGTCATGCATAGAAGGTTAAGTACTTCCATATAGTGATTTTCCTCTTTAATTGTGAAACAATTGGTTCCTACATATGGCTGCTTCAAGATAATGAGTCTGAAGGATGGATATCATTTGAATATTAATATTCAATTTTTAGTTAACTTTACATGATCACTGATTTTTCTAAGATAATGGTTACGGATTTTTCTTTAACAAATAGTTGATGAGGATGGGGTTTAAGGACCTCATAGAACCTGGCAATCCGCAGGTTTCGAACAAGTAAGAAAGTATAAAGCTGGAAATCCACAGGTGTTGTCTTTTGTTTCATATTTGTTCTAAAGCCTACAGTAATTTGAATATAAAACTTAAACCCCGTCTACTCACTTTTAGAGAAAAATCATATTTTTTAGTCAAACTCTCAAATATAACCTTTAATTTTTTATAATTATAGAATTATTTTTAAATATAACCAATCTAAAATCTTAAATGATATCTTCCTCAATAGGAAACAAATCTACTAAATCAATCTCATAAAGATTTTTATTTTTATCTTCTATTTGAATATTTTCGTGAATAATTAAATTACTAAATAACGGTTTATTACTGAATAAAAAAACAAAAAACCAACGGTTTGTTACTGATTAAATTACTAAATATGAATTTTTCTTACATACTCCAAATCCATATACTCCTTTTAGTTTTGGTAATAACATAGCATTTGATAGGGGTAGTTTCGTATACTCATCCGGTCTCCTTAATATCTTGACTTAGTCAAAGCGGACTAATAATTTAGGACGGAGGGAGTAATTTTTTGGTATTTTTACACATCTTTTAAGGATATTGCAGAGTCTGTACTACAGGTTAAGGGGGTATAGACTCAGTAATCACGAAACACGATTATTAAAACTTGCTTAAACCAAGCACCCCCAATAGGCAATAGGTTACATCCTAGCCTTACACTTTTGGTGTTTCGTGAAGATTTAAGTTGACGATTTTAATGAATTTTTTATTGTTTTGTTTGGATTGCTTAGTGACACTGAATATGCTGACAACTAATAAAACTTGCTCAAACCAAGCACCCCTAAGAGGCAATAGGTTACATCTCAGCCTTACATTGTTGGTACTTTGTGTAGATTGTTAAGTTGACCACTTCCCTGAATTTTGATTGTGTAGTTTGGACCGCTTAGTGACACTGAATATGATGACATTTGTGAACTTATTAGTCCAACTAGGTATCTTATTGAGTTCTTTATGAATTGGATTGTTTGAAAACAAAAATGAGATGCTTTTTCCCAACATATAAAATGGTTAATAAGTTGGCAATGAGATGTTATCTTATCGCTTTCTTAGTTGGAAAGTCATTTTTTACAGAATTGATGTCTAATACGGGTCTAAAATTTGTGAAGAGGGCTATATGATTGGTATGTGAGTTTGAAATGCAGTCATTTGTTTTTCTTGCACTAATGCAATATGATTTATTTTTTTCAGTCTTGGTCTTTTGCTAAGGGAAACCCATTGACCTATCTAACCAACTACAACTTATGACGGTCCATAAAGTTTGTTGTTGAGTTAGACTACTGTAATAGTCCTTAACAGAAAATTACAATTAGGTGTTCATCTTATGTGTAGGATATAGGTTTTATGTTAAAAATGTTTGAAGTAACTTCATGGTTACAAGTATTGGCTGTGCGTTTTTATCCAACTAATTTTGTTGGTCCTGATGTTTTCTTATTCTATACTTTACATAATTTCAGGGGTAATGAGATCCCGCAACATGGACGCCAAGAGTACATGGATCTTCCCGCCTCATTAATGATGATGGTTAATTTTACTGTCGAAAGTGTCGTATGGTTGAAAGATTGTGTGTGGCTCTATGGAGTCTCAAGATGGTGATGACGGTTATTCTTACTGCGGATAGTGCAACTCACAAGTACAACACTTGAGTGATGATAGCATGAAGGTGAAAGTAATACTCATCTTTGAATATATCCAGTCTTCCTGTAGCATCATGAAAAAAGAAGAGTTGCTTAGTTCGTCAGAATCTCAACCACAAGCATCTCTCAGTTCTGGGCAGATGGAACTTATGTTAATTAGGTACTAATAATGGTTTATTCATGGATTTCATTTGTAGTATTATCCATATGTTTTTACAGGTAACAAATATTTGTTATGTTATTGCTATGCTAAATGCCTCCTTCATGTATGATTGGTAGATAAAGCAATGTCGGAAGATACCGCCTAAGCTGTCTTTTCAATGATCAAATAAGCAAAGATGGATGATTATCTTCTGATTGCTTTTTCATGCAACCAGTTATTGATTGAACTGAAGGAATTGGAGGTGTGCATTGTTCCCACTTCCGATTATCTTGACTTCCTTTTTTCTTCTTTGTTTGGCTTATTTTCTATTTAGATAAGGAAGAGCAAAGTAAACAACTGTTGCATCCAGGGAAGACAAAAAGCATTGCATTGTTCCCCTAACAACAGTTGAAATCTTACTTAGGGTATACTGATCAAGTATCTTTATCAGATTCCGCTTTCTAAGCATGAAAGAGAATTTGGTGAAACAAATGAAAATAGTGAAAAACAGCAACAAAGTTGCAAGAGCTTCTGGATAGTATTGCAGAAGGTATTTGTTCTTTTACTGTTTGTTCTGATTGAGGTTATAGATGATATTTTACTACCAAAGCCAGTTTTCACATAACCGGGTGTGTTGACTGCATAACTTTCTGGAGGTATGCTTACCTGATGTCACATTGCATACAGATGACCGGAGGTGGTTAGACAAATGATATAATTAGTATCTAGTAGCATATTTATGGTACTACAAAGGTTGATGTAGTTAAAGTAAGATAATTTTATCCCTAGATATGTCCATTGACTTTATCTAATCGAGTTTTATGAGTCTGTTTTTGTCCATTCTATGTCGACTTTGATGGGGTGGCATATTCTTTTTTTCCATGGTTTGTAATAATGATTTTGTTAGCATCAAAGATTCTGACATCTTCGTCATAGTGAATGAGTTCAGTTCTACCATAAAATTATGAGTTTTTGCAGCAAAATTGCTAGCGTTGTCTCTGTATATGACAATAATGGATGCTAACTATATTTGACATCTTCGCTTAATGGGAAACTCGCGCACTGACCTGATTTACAAAACATGTCCAAGACTGCCAGCACAAGATATCAGGTTAGCTGCATCAGTCTAAGATAACCACCTATAATCCCACAAACAATTCTGAGGCATGGGAAGGGTTACTGTTTTGTTAAGACCAGTCTAGCAGCTGAAGGGTTTTTGTGTATGATATCAATGCGTAACATAGATAGAGGATGGCTGCAGAGAGGATGATGGAGTTTCAGAAAGGGAGACAGAAGTATAGACTTAAATCATAATGTTTGGGTCAAACATGTGTATATAAAGTAGGGTGTCACGTTCATTCTATTCTTGCTGTCTTAGCTCAAATGGCAGAGCGCATGGTTTCAACCATGTAGTTGTGGGTTCGACTCCCGCAGATGGCATAGTTATTTGAGTAAACTAGAATCTTACATGCTTTAGATACCAGTATATAGTGCGGCATAGGTGTACATGTAGAAAACCTTTTATATCTATACATTGTTTTCCTTCTATATAGTGCGGCATAGATA
>JAJJMB010009088.1:2652827-2663125 GCA_023531105.1 Papaver atlanticum | reverse complement strand
ATCTATACATTGTTTTCCTTCTATATAGTGCGGCATAGATATTAATATTGGTTTCTCATCACTTTCTTCTGGATGAAAATATGTTGAAGTTGATTGCACTTGCATCACACCTGAAGTTGCTCTTATATGCTTTTGATACCAGTATACTTGGACATTGTGACCATATTTCGATTTGATTCTTTTTTTACCCATTCCCTCCGTTGTACAACAATCTGGTGCAATGGCAGAATTATTTTTGGGTTATTTAATCACATTTCTGTTTTGCTAGATAAGAAGTTTAAAGTGTGAAATGTTTTGTGACATTATGGTAATGGGACCATGGATGTTGAGGAGGCTGATAAATGGGATTCTGTTACTTTTAACTGCTATACCCATCAGGTGCTTCACTTTTTTATACTGTATATTCTTTTTGTTATTGCACAAAAAATGAAAATCTCTGAGTATTTAGACATGAGATGAGAACTGAGAGAAGAATAGACCTATATATGCTCGGATGATGTTGAAAGATGTGAGGAAGTTGGCGATAAAAGCAAAAGGTTGGATTTGATGAATTCTAACGGGCCAACGGCTTCTTTGTGGAAGATGGAGAAATTTGGAGTTATTTTGCTGATGAGATGTGCGGTAGATGTTCTAAAAGAAAATCTATGGTTTTTGTCCCTCAAGTAGTCAAGCTTGCTCTAACGCATTGCCATTTTTACACACTTGCTTAAGAACCTGTCATTTTTATAGTGTCAAACATGAAATGCTGCATTATATATTTTGAACATTATCGAGTTGTATGATAGGCATTCTATTTACTAAAGTTTAGTGTGAATTTGACACCTTGCTATAACTAGGACATTTTTAGCAAGGTATGAACTTTTTTACATTTGTAGCATTTCATGTTGGGATTAGGATAAAATTGTTGCTTTTCTACAATTCTGATAAACTATCATGTAATAACAAGATAGGAAGAGCTTTATACGTGAAATCAGTTTGGGAATGCATCATAAGAATGAGATATGGAGGTCAATTATACTATTCAAGAGGAGTGCATACTTTCCCTATTTCTATACGGTGAGCGGAGTTGGTTTTCACACATTTTAATTAGCACTCAAATATCGTCCGTACGATTACTTTGAATCCCAGTTGGGGTGATATTAAAGAGGAGCTTCTGCCACATCAATATGCCTCTAATCATCCTAATCTAATAGCCTGTGTATTTGAGTTAAAGAGAGACCATTTAATGGTAGAGGTAGAAATCAAAAAAGAAGTTTGGCAAAGTGGTTGCTCACGTGTTCACAATTGAATTTTAAAAACGTGAAGAGATGACCTTGGAAAAACTCAAACAGTGGAGCCAGTTGAACATTTTGATTCTGCCGAATTTCCAGATAAAAAAACTGACACAGTTTTGTTGCAAACTGTAGGAGATGTACGATATATGGTGCATGTAATAAGGATTTTATGTGCATGAAAATGAAAAATGTGATAGAGGTTATCCAAGGAAACACGTTAATAGTGCAAGCATGGATAAAGGTGGATATCCAATCTATCATCGGCATGATGATGAAAGGGAGGTAATTGTACACAGTAAATACATAGTGAACAATACAATTGGTATTCCATATAACCTATATTTTTGTTAAATAATTCAGTGGCCCCATAAATGTCGAAATTGGTGGGAGAGTAAGGGTTGTTAACTACGTACATAAAATATTATATCTGAAACCTTAGTTTTCAGTGAATGTGATGATGGGCTTTGTAACGTTAGTTTTCAGAGAATGTGATGAGGCACAATATGTAGTACATCGAAGCAATATATATCGGATCACGTTGTGTGGCGTTTATACGGTCATTCGCTGCACCAAGAAGAGCCTAATATTGTTCGATTAGCTATCCATCTTCCTAGACAACAAAGAGATGTGTATGACGCGAGTAAGCTAATGGATAAAGTTAGAAAAGTTGCAGAAGACTATAAGTCAACATTGATGGTGTACTCTGAATATTAACCCTACTTCCATAGCATATCCTTATCAAGAATTTCCGTATCACTTTGTGTGGACAAAAAAAATGGAAAACAAGACAACGGGTTTTGCGACTGCAAGAATGTACTATGTCAGCCGTAATCAACTCTATAAACCACGTGTGAGGTACAACATCCACAAGCCAACTAATGAAAAAGGGCTTGATTAGGGATTTTATCTCCTTTACGAACAATTACATGAATCTTGGCAAATCTCTTGACGATTTCTAAGATATGCCAAAACTAATATAAAATTGGAGTGATGTCCTTGGTTGATGCAAACTTGAGGTAGGAGATTCCGAAGTCAATGAAGATATTAAGATATTGAATTTTGCACATTTGTCGACGTACAAGAAAGTAATTGGTTTCGTGCAGGTAGATAATTAATGGGAATTTTTTTTCTCTCGGATTCCATTTGGCAGTGATGCAGGAAGTGGAATAACTTTGGTATACAACACATTAGTCGCAAGTTGTCGCAGAGCTGAATACATATTTCTCCCTGCTACTTCTTAAATTGCTTTGCTTTTTTCGTGGGAGGTCGTACGCGCCCATTCAACGTTCAAAACACACAAAGAAATATTTGAAACCAGAGTTAATGGAATTGATAAAAGGATCCACATGCTAAAATCCTGAGACAAATAAAGCTAATTATGTTGGATGAAGTTATTATGGGCAGAGATTTTAGGAAAACATTTCCTTCTATCCCTGTAAGATGTCTGGGAAAAATCGTTGGAGCATATTTAAATATCATTGCTTTGGAAAGACATTACTGTGCTGACCCTTAATGTAAATATGTGCCTGGATATGCTTGAGCCCGAAAATATATCTTTTACACAATTCTTAGTAGAGCTAGAAAATATTGTGACCAAAATATTTTTGGTGGAACTGTCTGCCTAAGCCATAATATACTTTGAATGCCATCTTTCACAAGTGATGTTCACATTAAAGGCACCAACGACTTTTCTTTAAGAAATCACCAATGACGATACTTAGATAAAATAAACCAGATTATATTAATGGACATACTTGATAACAAAAGCATATTAATGATGTTTTAAAACATTTTCACGAGACTTACCAAGCTAGAAAACATATATCGGGTACCGAAAATTACATGACGCATAAAACTAACCAGGGTTGAGCCGGGGCCATAAGGCATAAAACTAACCATGCATAAAACGGTGGATTTCAATGACCAATAAGAGTTGGCAAAATATATAAATGGAGAACGTTATTGGTATGAGACCATGTTTCCGCGGTATCATCCAATTGAGTTTTAGGAATCTAGAAAAGATCTGATTAATGATCATTACAATAATCATATATATGTACAACGAAAAGAGAAGACAAAAACATGAGCTGACAAAGTTTAGAAAATATAAAAACTAGAAAATGACTGGAATGACTTCACGGTTAGCCAATTTTTAGAATTGGATGACATGACGAAATCAACAATGCAGGAAAAAATTCTACAACCCATCTATTTTCGCCTGACAGTAAAATGCCTGAGGCTTATCCACTGGGAAAACTTTCAAAGAAGATTCAGAGTCTAATGAAGGGACGGATGCAAAAGAACTACAAAGACATCTTTGCAGCATTAAAAAAAAAAAGAGAATTTTTGCTTTCCAGATATTATTTTGAAAAAGAAAATAGTAAAGAAATAGACGGAGAAGTGATTTAATTTCATTGCTGGGAAAACAAGTAATTGGACAAATACGTCGAGAGCATGGTAGTAAGAGTCTTTTCCCAGATCATGGATCTGAAGAGAAAATAGGAGAATTCGGGAAATATTATTACAACGAAAAGTAAAAAATAAAATAACAAGACGTATGATGTTAATGTTCAAAGAACATCTACATCAAAAATACAGTAATAACATGGATAGAATTTGCAATTGAGAAAATATTAAAATTTGCAAAGAAGGTTTTATAGTGTAGAAAACTAAAGAAAGAATGTGGGAACCCGAGCACAATCTAACGACATAGATTTGCTTTCGGATTAGACCAGCAGAAGAAGTCAAATAGGATCAAAAGGTAATGTCATGCTATGTTTTACTTTAAACTTTATGATTGTTTCTATGTCATTTTTTAATCAATATATATTACCGCTTTCTTATTTTGGTTGAACGTGATATATGTAATAAGTATGAATATAGACATATGTATGGCTTTTAAATCTTTTTGTGTTTGGGATTATTGATTTACTCTATTGTAAGGGTTAAGTATTACATTTGCAATCCAATTGTAATGATCTTTAATCAAATCTTTTTTGAATTACATTTTATTTCTTTAGTGTATGTATTTTATTTAGGCGTTTAATGAGACGGTATTACATTATTTTATTTTATTTCATATCGGCATGTATTTCATGACATACATGTGAAAATCATAAGGGTCTGAATAATTAAATTGAGTACGTTGTAGTTTTGTAAAAGTATTTTGATACATTAACTAAGTTGTAGTCTGTTTTAATATACACACATAAGACCGTAACGAGAGGTTGAACCGGGGCCGTAAGGCCCCAGTGATACCTAGTTAAAGTAACAATTATAAGTGTTGCTGTAATTGTTATAGTTCGTTAGTAGGAAACAATCCACGAACTGTTTGTAACGGTTCACGGACTTGAGCCCAATTACGTGAGATGTTTCCTTATCTAGGCAAGATAGCTATTACTCCAAACATATTTGATTACCATATTAAAGTGTTTGTGATTCCTTCCTAAGATAAATTATGATTTATTCACATGAATACAATATTTGCTAAATTAATTAATTAATTAATTATTTTTGTAAGAGTTGTAACTTAGGAAAGACTCCCAAAATTAAAAGAGTCTTGAAAAAGGAAAATAGCTTTGCTTAGCTTTCAAGCTGCCTTGTTCACTATAAATAAAGGGTTCATGAGTGCTACACGTTTTTTTATCCCTTTTGGAAAATTGGTGTAAGCTTCATAAGGTTGTTTTCCATGTCTTCTGTTCTTCATGAACAAGAGTGAGATAAAAGTTTTTGTATTGGGGATCACAAAGCCGAGTTGGATTGAATCTTCGTGATTGATTATATAACTTGTAATCTAGGTTTTTCACCTCTTGTCTATTCTAAGGTTTTCTCTTCTGATATAAAACCATTCAAGAGTTGTTGATCATAAACCCTAGGTTTTGATAGATTTCAGTTTCCGATCGTATACCAACACTTGTTAGTCAAAATCGGAAGCTAGAAAGAAAACTTCGATTAAGGTATCTCGTAATAATCCTTAAGAATTTTTAAACAAGATATCTCTAGATTTATTCTAGTTGTTCTTGTTGTAGAACAATTAGGTTTCTCTTTCATTATTGAAGAGTATAATAATCCCTAATCTACAAGTTTGTTTTGATATTACTTTTACCTAGTAATTGTTTTTCTCAAAACAAACACAAGATTTCCAAAACCTTGATTCACATCTAAAGGGAAATCGATTCGGTGTTTTGTGAAAACAAAACATGGAAAAGTATCAACCGTGTTGTTATATCTTCTGAAGAGAACCTTGTTTCTCCAGAAGATTTTCGGGAAAAACTTCTAAAGAGAATTTGTGTTCTGCTAGAAGTTATACGAGAAGAATTCCTAAAGAGAATCGGTGTTCTGCTAGGAGTTCTACAAGTGCTTGAATATAGCTAAAGCAGGTATTACATCTAGTCCGAATAGGTAGTAGGAAATTGGTGTAACAACTTATAATCAGTGTGTGTTTATTCTGGACTAGGTCCCGGGGTTTTTCTGCATTTGTGGTTTCCTCGTTAACAAAATTTATGGTGTCTGTGTTATTTCTTTTCCGTATTATATTTTGTTATATAATAGAAATATCACAGGTTGTGTGTTAAGATCAATCATTTCTTGAATCCGACCTTTGGGTTGTTGATTGAATTGATTGACACTTGGATATTGGTTTGTGATATCGTCCAAGTTATTTCTCTTATTTAATCGGGCTCGCAAATTCCTATTTATTTGATTGCAGATTGAATTGAGAAATTGAGATATAGCTTTTTGATATACTTTTCTATAGATTGAGTCTGACTGTCTAGTTGATTCTCTTGAAAGTATATTGGAGTTTGACCACTCAAATTTCCAAACGAAATATTGGTTGTGGTTGTTGTACCCCCGCTTTTTCAATTGGTATCAGAGCAGGCAAACACGTTTAAGACCTCATAAGTCTGTGTTTGTAGCGATCTGTATATGGACAGAAGTTCTATCTCTATAAACGTACCGTCATCCTTCGATGGCACGAACTATTTATGGTGTAAAATTGTTATGCGTGCTTTTATACAAGCGCGAGATTTTCAATCATGGGTTCGTATTGTTAATGGCTATAATCCTCCATTAGTTACAGTAGACGGTGTAACTGTTGAAAAGGATATTGGTGATTATAATGATCTTGAGATTCTTGCTGCAAAGCAAAATTATGACGGATTAAATGCTATCATCCATGCCATTACCCAGATCTTCAGCACCACGTGACTACGTGCAATAAGTCTAAAGATGCTTGGGATATCTTAGAAACCGTATTTGAAGGGAATGCCTCAGAGAAAGAAGCAAGGCTTCAAAACCTAGCATCTGACTGGGAAAACCTTCGCATGTCTGATGGTGAAACCTTTGATGAGTTTAACCAAAGACTTTCTCAAATAGTGAACGCCTCATTTTCATTAGGAAGAACTATTCCAGAGAAAGTTATTGTGTGCAAAATTCTCAGGTCTCTACTATCAAGATACGAGTCTAAGAAACATGCCATTGAAGAAGCAAACGATCTTTCAACACTCTCCAGAAATACTCTTGTTGGAAAGTTAAATATCTTTGATAATGAACACCGATCTGGAAAAGAGATGATTTCCTTTAAAGCTGCAGACAATTCTGAATCCTCTAAGGATAAATCTGGTTCGCCAGATACTAAGGATGTTACTCCACGACAATTTAGAAAACTCTTGAGAAATAGGAAAAAGAGTTTTTCTAAAGTTACAACATCTCCTAATGATGATGTACAATGCTTTAACGGTCGTGGTTTCGGGCACTTTTCTTCGGATTGCCCTAGCTAGAGCCGTAGACAATCGGCATATGCAGCAGCTTTGCCTACTCTTGATGATGGACCTAAATATTATGATCACCAAGAGTATGCAGGCGAGGTTGCATTAGCTTCTGTAAAAATTCTTTCGGATACTGATTCTGATTCTGACGAAGAAGTGTTCCATGTAGATCCAGTTGCTAATAATCTTCTTAAGGAATGTCATCAGAAACTCTCGGAAGGTGAAAGAACCATTTTTAGTGAGAAAGTTGAATATGATGGACTTCATAGTCGGAATAAAGACTTGTAAGACCAACTTGATTCTATTGGTGCAACAGATTATCTCAACGAAATACGAAAGCTTAAAGAATAAATTACCGGAAGTCGAGATCGGGAAATTACTCTTCAAGCAAAGCTAGATAACTTGGAGAACATTGAGATGAACTTGTTATTTGATTCGGAACGAGAAGATCTCAAAGTCCAATGTGAATCATCCAAGAATGATCTAGTTATTGCGCTTGAAAAGGTCAAAAGGTTGGAAGAAGAAAACTCGAGCTTAAAAGAGAGTTTGTCTAGAAATAACAGCTCGGATAAATTAACCTCAATATTGGGAGCATGTAGAATTCATCGTGATGCATGAGGATTGGGTTATGAAGGAATAGACACTCCTGGTATTTGCAAAGAGGTAAAATTTGTCATAGCTAAAGATTCTTTATAACAAAAACCTTCCACGATTGACAAAAGTGAAGTATCTCTACCAACTGCCGATGACGAAAAGAGGAAATTCTGTCAAACTCCAAAGCAAGCACATACTCATTCAGGTAACACTAAACATAACTTTTTCCATTCTACTAAACATTGTTTTTATTTTGGAAAACCAGGTCACTTGCAAAGGAATTGCAGATTTCTTAAACGAGATAAAACCAGATCTGATTCTGTTAAGATGACAAGATCTGATATTCCAAACTGGAGAAAAACTGAGTCACATAATATCAGTTCTTTCAGTATTCCCCCTAAGAAGTTTCATAATTATATTGGGGAGAAAAAGAAATTGGTTGCTCCAAAAGCTGCTCAGAAATGGGTACCAAAGAAGATCAATAAAGCAACGAGTGCTATTAAAAAGGATCTCCCAGACAAGAGTTCGACAAGGGATAACATCTTAAAAAGGTATGGAACGGCAATTGAAAGTTTCAAGGAAGTTGTTAAATTCCTAGAGTCTATGCATGATTTTGTTTCGAATACCTGTGGTGAGCAAGATTTTGTTCACCTCAACACAACCTGATTGTGTTGAAAGTGCATCCTCACCAAGAAGCCCTTGTAAATGCGGTGAGGATTGCAAAAGAATTGGGGCGCACATATTATGTTAGGTATTTTTTTTTATATGGAAGCTTTTTGCTTTAGCTAGATTCATCTTATATTCTTGACGAAAGTCAAAAGATGATCATGTGAAAATCGCCGAGTAACATCTTACATGGTTTGTGTGATACAATCATTTAGTGCAGACTTGGAATGTTTCGTTATGATTATTTCAATAACTTGAAAATTGCTTTGATGCTAATAGTGTGTGAAAATGGCTATTGTCATCCTCTAAGAATGTTTCAATGATTGAAATAGAATTTAGAACACTTAACCAACATTGGATTATAAACATGTTATGCACTCTTGCATATATGTGATCCATGTCCGGGAAACATAGTATGCATACCCGTATGCGTACCTGTTGGTTTGAGAAGTCTAGGAACCTAAGTACGCGTACTCGTACGCATACTGGCGTAAGGTTCATTTCCGGAAAATCTTGATGGGTTTGGAAGTATGCGTACCCGTTCGCATACTGGCGAACCCAAACTCAGACCCGACTACTTTAAGTATGCGTACCCATTTGCATACTTTAGTGGTTAAAGTTCTAAAATCGTTTTGTTCATGAACTAATACATTTATATAATAAGGAATGCATTCTATGAAAACCGTGGATATAATGTTCATGAATTGATTCGAGTGAATCAATCCGATTTTGCTTCAATTGTGTTCTTGTATACTTCTATGAGAATATAGCAATTGAACAACTCTATAACTAGTTTCAATTGATTCGGAAATACCTAACTTGATTTGTGATTGAAATTCTTAAGTATAACAGGTTAGAAGCAATAATCAAAGACATTGGATGTTGGTTTTTATTGTCAACGAAACTTTTTCATACACTTATGGTAACCTTTCTTGGTGTAAATCCTTGTGGAAAAGGTTATTCTTCCTTCTAAGCATATCAATTCTTGTTTATACAAGTTTTTATCTTAGAAAAGATGATCACAATACTTGATCTTCATGATTACATATCTTGTATTGTTAACATGAGGTAATTCTATTTTTAGTAACACGATCTCATGAGAGACTTTCAATGATTGGTCCTTAGATCGTATCTCCTTGTGGGATTTCTAAAATCCAATATATAAATCATTCTCCTAGGAGAAAGGCCACTTTTGTTGTTCTTTCGGGAATGACATTTTATGGGGCAGAGTTCTTAATTGAACTTGTGCTTAATTGCCAAATCTTTGTGGGGAGTGCGGTTGTGGAATATTGTAGGAGTTTTCTTGTATCTTTATTAACTCCTTGATGAATGCATTTAGCTTCGGTTATATGATTGCATCTAAACAAAGTTGATATGTTGTTCTCTTTTGGTCATTAAGTATCTCTATGGAAATTTCATTAGGATCCCACTAGTTTTCGTACCTTTGCCAATTTTTATTGACAAAAAGGGGGAGAATTATTTGTAGTTCACACTACATATACATATGGTTTACGGATCATTATGTAAGGGGGAGTGGTTTTCATTGTGAGATGAAGTATTGACTAAGGGGGAGTGATACATATCACCGTAGTATTATTGTCAAAGTTGTGATACAATTAAACTTTGATGCTGTGTAATAATACTATGATGAATCTTCAACAAGTACAGGATGAACACACGCATAGTTGAAGAACCAAGGAAATCAAGCATGTCGGATTTTGGAGTTGTAATGCTTTTAACAAGTACAATCCATATGTAAAATGGTTTTGTCACTAAAATTGACAAAGGGGGAGATTGTTAGAGCATTGCTCGGTTGAACCCACTAGCGTTGGTATGTCAAGTTAGTTGTCAATTTATTTGCAAAAATGCATTCTTGATTTAGTAAACAAAAGATAGTTTCGGACTAGATTAAGACTAAGAAGTAGAATCGAAGCTATCCTTGAAGGATGTGATAGACGCATTTATGTGTCTATTTTCATCTCTATTGTATATATTA
>JAJJMB010009088.1:2574250-2652817 GCA_023531105.1 Papaver atlanticum | reverse complement strand
TAATAGTGGAATCTAGTGTCTTGGTTATTTTCACTCTAAAAAAAAAACAAATTTGGATTTAAATTTTCTCTACTTTTAGTTTAAATAAATCTAAATTCAATTGCTTTCACAAGTCTTACGAACTCATTCTTACCACTATCAAAATTACATCAGGATGAAGTTTTAAGACTACAAGAAGACATCAACAAGGACTTCATCAACAAAGGTATGTGGTAATTGATTTCATTTGGATTCTTGTTCAATTCTACCTTTCTAATCTATCGAAATAAATGCTCACTCTATGGAACAATTCCTATGACGGTAAATGTACATTTATGTATATATACTTGAGGTTATTTGATTCACGACTTTGGTGACAATTACCTTTATCCCTATAAAGGATCTCATGTTATAGTGAATGAGCTTACGAATTCAACGATCCAAGAATCACTCAATTCCGAGTTACAACGATGAAGTTATGAGTGATTTATTAAAGTAACAATTATAAGTGTTGCTGTAATTGTTACAGTTCGTTAGTAGGAAACAATCCACGAACTGTTTGTAACGGTTCACGGACTTGAGCCCAATTACGTGACTAGAAGCACTTTTTGGTCAAGTTTTTGATGTTTTCTTATCTAGGCAAGATAGCTATTACTCCAAGTATATTTGATTACCATATTAAAGTGTTTGTGATTCCTTCCTAAGATAAATTGTGATTTATTCACATAAATACAATATTTGCTAAATTTATTTATTTATTTAATTATTTTGGCAAGAGTTATAACTTAGGAAAGACTCCCAAAATTAGGAGAGTCTTGAAAAAGGAAAATAGCTTTGCTTAGCTTACAAGCTACCCTGTTCACTATAAATAAAGGGTTCGTGAGTGCTACACGTTTTTTATCCCCTTTGGAAAATTGGTGTAAGCTTCATAAGGTTGTTTTCCATGTCTTCTGTTTTTCATGAACAAGAGTGAGATAAAAGTATTTGTATTGGGGATCACAAAGCCGAGTTGGATTTAATCTTCGTGATTGATTATACAACTTGTAATCTAGGTTTTTCACCTCTTGTCTATTCTAAGGTTTTCTCTTCTGATATAAAACCATTCAAGAGTTGTTGATCATAAACCCTAGGTTTTGATAGATTTCAGTTTCCGGCCGTATACCAACACTTGTTAGTCGAAATCGGAAGCTAGAAAGAAAACTTCGATTAAGGTATCTCGTAATAATCCTTAAAAAGTTTTAAACAAGATATCTCTAGATTTATTCTAGTTGTTCTTGTTGTAGAACAGTTAGGTTTCTCTTCCATTATTGAAGAGTATAATAATCCCTAATCTACAAGTTTGTTTTGATATTACTTTTACCTAGTAATTGTTTTTCTCAAAACAAACACAAGATTTCCAAAACCTTGATTCACATCTAAAGGGAAATCGATTCGATGTTTTGTGAAAACAAAAGATCGAAAAGTATCAACCGTGTTGTTATATCTTCTGAAGAGAACCTTGTTCTGCCAGAAGATTTTCGGGAATAACTTCTAAAGAGAATTTGTGTTCTGCTAGAAGTTATACGAGAAGAATTCCTATAGAGAATCGGTGTTCTGCTAGGAGTTCTACAAGTGCTTGAATACATCTAAAGAAGGTATTACATCTAGTCCGAATAGGTAGTAGGAAATTAGTGTAACAACTTATAATCAGTGTGTGTTTATTCTGGACTAGGTCCCGGGGTTTTTCTGCATTTGCGGTTTCCTCGTTAACAAAATTTATGGTGTCTGTGTTATTTCTTTTCCGCATTATATTTTGTTATATAATAGAAATATCACAGGTTGTGCATTAAGATCAATCAGTTCTTGAATCCGACCTTTGGGTTGTTGATTGAATTAATTGACACTTGGATATTGGTTTGTGATACCGTCCAAGTTATTTCTCTTATTCAATCGGGCTCGCAAATTCCTTTTTGTTTGATTACAGATTTAATTGAGAAATTGAGATATAGCTCTTTGATATACTTTTCTATAGATTGAGGCTGACTTTCTAGTTGATTCTCTTGAAAGTATATTGGAGTTTTTCCACTCAGATTGCCGAACGAAATATTGGGTGTGGTTGTTGTACCCCCACTTTTCAATTATAATCCTTGGCAAGCTCAATTGGGTCTTCCACGACTTTAATAAATTTGGTTTCTTTCTCAATCTCCGTATCTTCAATAACTTCGTCATTGGAATCAGAATCATCTCCTAGAAAGTCTAGTTTATTGGTGCAAATCCTAAAATCTTCGCTTGTGTACGTTACACCATTTACAACAACAGTTATGTCATATCCATTCTCCTCCTTTTGAATAGGCGAGTGATCGTTATAATGATCCGGAGTTGGAATAACTTTACCATTATTGCAAGGACTTTCCAAAGGTTGCTCATCTTCAAGATACTCATAAATCATATATCCATTATTGATCATGGGAACGTCGGAATTGATTTTGCTTTGAGGCCAAACTTCTTCCTTAGTTGTTTCCTTCTTAATTTGATCCATATTTCTTCTTAGGTTGTCAATAACCTCTTCAAGTTCTTGAAGTGTATCTTCAGTCTTTTTATTGTGCTCATCCAGCTGTTGATTTTCCCGATACAAACTATTCATAAATTGGTGCATTAGATCTTCGAGAGTAGAAGAACTATCTTTAGGAGCATAACTTTCCATAATCTTGTCGCGTTCATACATCATTTGAATATGCTGGTCCAACTTTTGATTTTCCCGATCCATATTATCCATAAATCGGTGCATTAGATATGCAAGACTAGAAGAATCGTGATTAGAAGCATAACTATGCTCCCATCCTTGTGATTGTTCACTTACATGCCCGTCATAAGGTTGTTGACATGTATGAGAATATCCATAAGGTTCCGTGGGATAATTATCATAGCCAAAATATTGGTTTTGATTATACCCATAGGATGGTTAGTAGTTGTCATATGAATGAGATTGAAAACCATATTGATTACCACTATCATATGAGTGATCTTGTGCTCCGTACATGTTATGTCCGTAAGGAAACATGACGATTCACAAGAACAAAATAGAAAATAAAAGCTAAAATCTTAAAACGAAAACAAGCTATACAAATAACAAATCAATTAGCAACTGCTTCCCGGCAGCGGCGCCAAAATTTGATGCGTGTCGTAACCACAAAAAATTAATCAAGATATTTCCCACTAATTAACTGGTAATATAGCGGTAGTAAGGATCGTTCCCACAGAGAGCTGTGTAATTGATAGGTTATTTAGATAGCAAAACAAGAATAAATAAAACACAAAGGGGGATTTGTTTAATAAAAATAAAAAGAATAACAAATAAAAGAAAGTTGGTCAAGGAGTCTTTCGCCGTTACCAAACGTTGACTCAATAGTATACTTATCTATCTTCGTTAGAACCATTCATCACCAACCGTAGGAAAGCAGCTAGAGCAGTGCTATCCCCAAAGTTCCTCTTGTAACCGGATACCGAAGCGCTCGCATATCAAGTTCTATCCAACCGAACCACCAAGTAGTACACTCAAGGTGTAACCCAATCGGAAGCTTTAAGTTATGTGAACTTAGGTTGATCCAAGCAGTTAGACTCTTAGCGCAAGATCCACTTACTAGTGTTGTCTTCACACACGATTGCTCCACAGAATCCCTCTGCGAGGTCTCACGTTCTCTTCTTGTGTAAGGATTATCCAACAATTACACGGATATCCTAACCCTTACTAGCAATAGAATGATCAATAGATTAATCTAGCATGCACTCCAAACAATCTAATTAATCAATCATAAACCCTAATCATAGTGAAAACAAACGATGATGATAAGAACTTTGAATAACTTGTATTAACCAATAAAGATCACGTCTAGAACATTGAATTCATCCTCAACCAACAAAGGTTTAGCTACACATGATTACAAAAGAGAATGGGTTCCCCCTAAAGGGGTAAAACCTAGGTTTTGATGTAGAAGATGTGATATGGGAGGTAGAATTGTGTCTCCAAGGTGTGGTATATGATATATTTGTTTAAGCCTTGGATGTCTTCTTTTATAGTCTTTAATGCCTGGCCTTTAAGTCTCCTCTTTTCTAGGGTTAGGAAACCCATTGGGATCAAGTTTACTCCTTCTAGAAATCCAAAACGCGTCCAAGAAGTCTCTCTTGGCTTACCATAATCGGTAGTCTTGTCCTCCACCTTTCTCCCAATTATTATGTCCCAAAAACTCATGTTTCTTGTGCCCAAAAGTTCCCATAATCGGTAGGCTCGATGCCCAACTTATCTACTGATTGTAAGACCTCCAAAACGGACTTATACTGATGCCAAAATCACCTATAATCGGAAGTCACGGGCTCCCCTTTATCTCCCGATTGTTGTGCTGTGCGTTTCGCTTTCTTCATCTCGGTTGTTTTGCCCATAAATTCTTCGTCCGAACTCGGAATGACCTCATTCTTTTTGCGTTCACTTCATAATTGAATTCTATTCAAGATGATATTAAGAAATCCTTGATTTGAATGAATTAAATTTGGTCTTTGGCCCTTCTTTATCAATAACACTTCTCTTCTTTGCTCCTTTAAGCGCTTTGTAGCTCCTTTTTGGATGATTCACCTAATATGACACATAAACTAGAAAAAAATCATAATACAAAGTAATATGCTGGAATTATAGCTTAAAAAGTATGGAATTGACATTCTAAACATGTAAATTATACACTTATCAACAGATTGCCTAAGAAAAAAAGTGGTGGTGTATTTTGGTACCCCAACATTTTCAATTGGTATCAGAGCAGGCAAATACGCTAAGACCTAATAAGTATGTGTTTTAAGCAGTCTGACCATATGGACACGAGTGCAATCTAGATAAATGTACCGCCAGTATTTGATGGCTCAAATTACTTATGGTGGAAAAAATTTATGCGTTACTTTTTAGAAGCCCGTGACTTTCAGACATGGAAACTTGTAGTTATTGGATACGAAGCGCCAATAATTATTAAAGATGGAAAAATTGTTTCCAAACCATTAATAGTTTATAGTGAATCCGAGATAAGTGCTGCAAAGCATAATTCATACGGGTCTAACACTATTATCCATGCCATAAGCCCAGATCTTCAGCACCATGTGACATCGTGCACTAGGTCTAAAGATGCTTGGGGTATCTTAGAAACCGTATTTGAAGGAGATACCTCATAGAAAGAAGCTAGGCTTCAAAACCTAAATTCTGACTAGGAAAATCTTTGTATGTCTGATGGAGATTCGTTTGATGAATTTAATCAAAAGGTGTCTCGAATTGTTAATGCATCTTATGCGTTAGGGAATACCATTCCCCAAAAGGACATTGTGATGAAAATTCTACGATCCTTACCAGCAAGATACGAGTCTAAGAAACATGCCATCATGGAAGGGAATAACCTTGAAACACTTCCCAGAAATACTCTTGTTGGAAAGTAAAAAATCTTTGATCTAGAACTCAGTAAAAGAGACAGACATGTTATTTCGAAAAGAAATACAATGGACAAAACTCTAAGTCCTGAACAGATTGATTAAAAATATTAGAATATCCCTAATTGTACTCTGTCACTGTTTATACAACAGATGAAAAAAATTCTTAGACAAAGAAAAATGAAAAATCGTAAATGATCATCAATTGAAAATAAGGATAAAAAGGTTCAAATAGACAAAGATTCTCAAATCTGTTCCAAATTTCTTGGTCATGGTCATCATATGTCTGTGTGTCCCAACAAGGATTATTGTGAAAAAAACTAAAGATTGGATGGCAACCTTAGACTATTGTCCCGAGGACAAATCACCCAATGTAGTTTTTCTCACATATGTTGATAAACAGGTTCATGATTCAAATAATTCTAGCCACTCCATATTAAAAATTATGTCTTCCTCAAGAGAAAAAAATTAGCCTCTTGAGTGAAGAAACTCATTCAATGAAAGCTGGATTGCAATTGAAAAAGGACATGTGGGCTAAAAGGATTGAGAGTATGGAACATGAACTGGATAAGTTGGAACAGCAACCAAAAGAGATGCGTCCTTCACAAGAACCTCATGTTCATAAAAAGAAGAAACATACTTTTCCGAGAAATTCTTGTAAGAACAATCAACACATCTCTAAAAAAATTAAAGTCTTGAACAACTCTTCTAAACAAGAGAATTCTCATACTTGTAACAAAGAGAGAATAAACTATCTCAGTGGTCCCTATGTACAATACGATTATACGAGATCATGCGAAGGATAAAAGTGATTCTAAATCTAACTCTTCTACAACTACTTTGTGTCAGAAACAAAAGAAAGCTCGAAAAAGGGAAGAGACATAACTCTCAATAGAATTGAACAATATGATTCAAAAATTGCAAATATCAATCAACAGTTTCAATAAAAACTTGTGGAATTCAAAGGTAACTGACTCACCTCTTGTCTCTCAAACTATTGATTTTGTACATAGAAGACCTAGGTAAATAGATATGTTCCTAAAGAGCCACCGGATCCTCTACAATGGGGATGGAATCATCATATGCAGAAACATTCAGTTGGTTCTCATCTCTCCCTTGGATGAGAATAACAACTCAATAAGGGGGATAATTGTCAAATTCATTATATCATCTGTCTGTTTTGTATTTAAATATCAAAGGGTTGATCCATGCTCCCTAAAAACAATTCATGACATAACTTGTCTGATATTTCTTGTGCTCTGAATTTATTTATTGAGCTAAGTAAAGGGAATCTTATGAAAAATACTTGTACACCTCATGATCATGTGATTTTGACACAGCATGTGTGAAACATATCATTTCTATGGTAAAGGCTAAAACATGAATTACTTGTTCTTCTAATATATCTGATCTCTAGGGTTCATAACCGGTTTCTCAAAAGTTTCTTTCTACAGAACTTTAAACTAGGGTATGGTAACCATGTCTTCTCTAAGTTTTTCAAGCAAGGAAGATGAAGTCTGGACTGTGCAATTTCCCACGAGGAAAATTTGGTTTGAATCATCAGAGAGTGATTCATGTCAAGACAAGTGTGAAACTATACCTTGTGACAATCAACATGGTTCTAAATTTGATGATTTGTCTCTAAAATTGGACCTTGTTCTAGAAAAAGTTCGAGCACTAAGCTCTGAACTACAAGCTTCTACAAAAAGTCTTGAGGATAAAATATAACTTGTTGAATCCAGATTGGATCTTATTGAAGAGGAACTTGATGACTACAAAAACTATGAAAATAGTCTGGGAATCTCAAAGTAAAACTACTTTAGATCGTTTTGTTTATCTAAAAAACTTCTTGTAAGAATTTATTCTTATTTTCGAAGGATAACTAGGGTTTGGTATAACAAAAATTGTGATTACACAAGTTATTTCCAGCATTTTTCATCTTGCATGTTTTTAGATTTATTTATTTAAATTCTAGAATTGTTGGAAGATGAAATTGCAGTATGTAATCATTATTGGTTTAATTATTAGAAAAGTCTTATGAAATATATGTGCCTTTATGTTTTCGTGAATCGAACTGATATTTCATATATGCTCAGAAGTAATATCTATTATGTTTTTTTAAAATAGAAAACAGAACAAACTCTTTGAGACTTCTCTCGCGGTATTGATCTACTTGTGATCACACTTTTGTGTTTTTACTGCTTGACACACTCCATAAGATTCTCTAATGTTGAGTCATATCTATCAAATTATCTTTGTGTCCGTAACTGGTGTTGAGATTATTTTAAGTCGATTTTCGGATACAAATCCATGTGATTTGTTAATGTCCAGCAAAATCCTTCTTTTTATAGTGCAGGGTCACTCATGTTGTTCTCTTGGGAATGACATCAGATGGGGGAGAGTTCTTAAATGAACTTGTGCTTAATTGCTATATCTTTGTGGGGTGTATGGCTGTGGAATTTGAAAGGGGATGCTTGTATCTTTAATCTCCTAGATGAGCGCCTAAGTATTTTCTTACTATGTGATATCATCTAAAAAAGTTGATATGAGGAGTTGCATTTTAACTATGTTATAATGTGGAATATCAAAACTTCCCTAAAACTTGACATATCTTTTGGTTGTATTCATTACAATCCCGCAATTTTCGTACCTTTGTTAATTTTATTGAAAAAAAGGAGGAGAATTATTTAGTAGTTTCATACCACATACATATGGTTTACGGATCATTATGTAAAGGGGAGTGAATCAATAATATATAGGTTTTACCTATTATGCAAAAGATGTAAGTATTGATTAAGGGGGAAACATATCACCGTAGTATTACTTCAGAGTTGGGATACAATTGAACTTTGGAGAAGGAAAAATACTATGTTTCTGTATAACGACGATTGAGGATATTTATTTTAAAAAGTTGTTATCGCTATAGAATCGGTTCTTCAACAACAACGATGTTGAGTTGAACACGTTCAGAATCATTGCATCTTCAAATTATAAAGAGTTCAAGGAGTTGAAGATGCCAAGGAAATAAGACATTGTTGGATTCAAGAAGTTGTCGAAGCTTTATTTTTTATCCATATGTACTAATAGTTTTGTCACTAAAATTTACAAAGGGGGAGATTGTTAAATATTGCTCTGTCGAACTCACAAGTGTTTCTATCTCAAGCTTGTTGTCAAATTTAGTTGTCAAAACTATATCTTGATTTCTAGTCTATAATTAGTTAAGTCTCGGACTAAGATAGAAATCTAGTTGAGAAATAGTGGATCACGGTAGTCATCACTGCGTTCTACCGTTTGAAGGCGAAGATCAACCGAATCTTTTGGAGAACTTCATCGACAAAAGGTAAGTGAAGACTGAACCACCTATATCTCAAGTTATATTCACTTTTCTATCATTTGAGACGATGTCGCATAACTAATTGGACTATTATGCATAGACAAGAATTTCGAGTCAAGTTTATCTTGATAATTAATTCTCGAAATATAATGACTAAGATTAATGAACATTTGTTCATACTTGATGAATTTCGGTTAAGGACAATTTAATGTTGGGAATCAAAATTATGATTCAAGTTTTATCGTTCGAAAATAGCCTGGAACAGTGATATGTGTCATTGATGTTATTCGGGAATGTTTCAAATCGATTTATAGAGAAATATAGAACTACTATAGATTCAGATATAAGACAATGTTATTAGTCTTACAAACTGGGAAAACTATTATAAGTCTGAAACCGTATTACATGTACTTGTACACGTAATGGAGTAGCTATATATCGACTTATAGGATTAACGATACGCATATTCTTATGTATATCATATGAAAATCTGTTTAACTCATGAACCGGATTGGTATGCATACATGTATGTAAAACATTTTTGAACTTTGGTTACGGAACCGGGATTAGTTTCCAAACCGGTACGCAAACTAAAACAGTTATGTGTTCCTGAACTCAGATGTGTTTCCAAACCGGTACGCAAACCGATTTAGTTTTGTGAACCCTGGAACCGGTGACAGTCTTAAGGTTTCCAAACTGATACGCAAACTTTAAAAGTTCTGTTAACTCCGGAACTCGGTTTGGTTAAATTTTTACAAACCTGTACACGTACTGTAACTGAACCGATTCACGAACGACAATGGTATTTGTACCTTGTACACCTACTAACCATGTCGATTATATTTTAAAGTGCGATTAAATTATTTCTATGAGATAATTTGCATTTGATTAATTCTATGAAAACCCTAGACTTATTGGATCACATCATTGTGACTCAGAGTTAATATCTTATGTGTTTATGGAAATGAATATTAAGCTTTTAAGTTTAAACCGGCTAGTTTTGCCTAACCATGTTAAACATAGTCTTTGTACACGGTTTGGTTACAGTTTTACCTAACCAGAGTGTATATCTTGTTTATGTGAATCATATTCAAAGATTCATCTAACGATGGATATTGTTTGCTTGGTTCCAAAGCTACCTTAGCTTAAACCTAAAGAAACCTATGCTTTGAATGTCTCTAAAAGGGAAACTTCAAGCAACTGGGATCTTTGGATCCCAACACTACTTTTTGGTGTGTCCTAGTTGTATTTAGAGTTTTCCTCTTCCTAACTCTTTTATGGTTTAGCAACTACAATGTCTTCATAAGGATTCGTGAAGCCAGGTCCAATTATCTTTCCTTGATAACTCGTGTATCCTGATCTTGTTCGATTGTTGATTAATCACTTGAACAAGATAAATAGAAATTATCAAAGTTCTTTTCGTCTCAAACTTTGTTGATTCCACAGGTTTTATACTTGTGAGGTGAATAATAACTTAGGCTGCACTTCAAGTTGCATAAGTCCGAATTTTGAGGTTAGCTACACTTTGTCTATTTATATCCATTTCCACACCTTTGATCAAGTTATTTGATTGTAAAAGTAAATCATATATAGGCTTAATATGTGGGAGGCCGATTTGGTATAAAGTCTTCAATTGAGTTGAAGCAACTCTTAGTTGGTGTGATGTCAGCTAAGGGAATCAAATGCACGGAGTCCTGCTGGGATTCAAGAGGCGTAAGGAGCGTGATTGTGCCTTAATCGGTGGGATACCTTTTAGGGCTCAACTACATTCCAGTCCGAAGTTAATTGGTAGTAGGCTAGTGTATATAGCAGCTTAATATAGTTTGATGTTCAATCTGGACTAGATCCCGGGGTTTTTCTGCATTTGCGGTTTCCTCGTTAACAAAACTTCTGGTGTCGGTGTTATTTCTTTTTCCACATTATTTTGTTTATCTTTATAATTGAAATATCATAGGTTGTGCGTTGATCAATCATAGTTGATTTATCCGACCTAGTTTGTTGGAGACGACTTGATTGATTCTTGGACATTGGTCTTTGGTACCGTCTAAGTTATCTCTTTGTGATTAGGTTCACGGATTTGTTTCTGTAAACGTTCTAATCGCGAGAGAGAGAGTGTGTGTGTGTGAGAGAGAGAGAGAGAGAACTCTAGATACTATTTCTTGATTGAGTTTAAATCTCGGAGTTCTATTGAGTTTGTCCATACAGATTGCCTAAGAAAAAAAGTGGTGGTGTATTTTGGTACCCCCGTGTTTTCAGCTATTGTTTCTAATAAATTCCTACATTCTACTAAGTCAGCTTTAACAAAAAGCAGACAATCATCTGCAAAGAAAAAATAGGAAATTGGGTCACTTTTAGGTGTTATATTGACACCATGTAAAACTTTTTTGTTTTCCTGAAAAAGAAGAAGTCTTAAAAAGATTTCCATACAAATTATAAATAAATATGGGGAGAGAGGATCTCCTTGGCATAACCTCTTGAAGGTTTATAAGATTCGCCTGGGGTTCCATTTAACAAAACAGAGATGGAGGTTGTGGAAATACATTGCTCTATAAGCAGACATACATCCTTATTAAAACCAAAGGTTTTCAAAGATGAAATAAGAAAGTTTCAATTTACTCTATCAAATGCTTTAGACATGTCAATTTTTATCCCTAAACCTCCAGTTCTAGCTTTTTTCTTTTTATAAGAATGAATAATTTCATGTGCCACAATTGTGTTATCAGATATCTGTCTAGACGAAAGAAAAGCATATTGAAATGGTGAGATTATCTTCTCTAGGAAATGTTTAATTCTATTAGCTAAAATCTTTGCAATTACTTTAAAAATTGTATTGCAAAGTCCTATTGGCCTAAATTGATTAGGATTCTTAGGTTATTTTATTATTAAGATCAAGAAAAGGTGAGTTTTATTTATTTCTGGGTGCATTATCTTGTTTACAAAGAAATTTTGGATTGTATATGTAACTTGTGATCCCATTGTTTCCCAGTTATATAGGAAGAAACTAACTGGAAAATCATCAGGACCGGGAGACTTATTAGGCTTCATATTTTTAAGGACTAAGAAGATTTCCTCTTTTGTTGGCGGAATCAGAATACTAGAATTATCAGAGGAAGAAATGACTGGTGAAATATTATTGAATATAGGGTCATTTGTAGTTTGTTCAGTCAAGCTTTCAGAGAAGAGAGATTAGAAATATGTGGTTAAAATTTTACTGATCTCACCTCTATTTCTAGTAGCTACATTCTGATGATTTAACATGCTTTCTATGTTGTTCCATTTTCGTCTTCTCAGAGTAATTGTATAGAAATATTTTGTATTTCTTTCTCCTAACTCAATTATGTTATCCCTATATTGTTGCTTAGTTATAGATTATTAAGTGTCATAAAGGGATTCTAGTTCCAGTAATTTCTCTCTTAATCTTTTTTGTTGATATTCTGTTATTCTAGTTGTCTTTATTCTTTCAATTTATTTTAGAAGTCTATGTATTTTCTTAACAGGCAAACCAAAAATATTCTTTTTCCAATCCAACAAATTATCTCCTAAAGATTTTAAATTCAGTACTAAACTTTTAGAAGCATTTTCTTCAGTTGAAGTTTTCCAAGATTCTTTAATAACTTGAATATAAGAGTTTTCTTTTAACCAGTGTCATAGAACTTAAAAACCCAATCTGACTTGGAGGCTTTATTATCTAGAGTAAGAAGAATATGGAAATAATCTGAACCAATAGCTACTAGATGACACATGGAAGCATTTGGGAATTTTAAATGCCAGTCAGCATTGATGACAACTCTATCTAGTCTTTCTTGAATATTTTGATTACCTTCGCTATGGTTATGCCATGTATAATCATATCCAGTATATCCTAAATCATATAGACCAGCTCTTTCAAGAATTTTATAGTAATACTCACTATTAGCTTTATTAAAAGGTAGACCTCCTTGCTTTTCAGATTGGTTGAATATCATATTAAAGTCTCCTATCACAATCCAAGGCATATTCCTAAGAGTAATTTGTACACTGATTTCTTCTAAAAAATCCCAAGCTATGTTTCTGTTTGAGGGGTAAGGACTACCATAAAATCAAGTCAGAGCCCATTGTTTTGTGTCAAATGAGGTGTTTGCAATTATATTAACCATATTAGAGTTCCATTGAACTATTTCAAAATGGAAGCTATCAATCCAAGCCACATCTAAACCTCCTGCTATACTTATAGGGTCCACTATGTGATAATGAGGGAAGAATGATACTAGAGATTTAACTAGGGGTCTCTCATTTTTTGTTTCAGAGAGGAAAACAACATAAGCCCTTTCTTACTGAAAGTCAAAAATAATTATTTGCACCCTCTGGGAATTGCATAAAAGTCCAAGCCCCTTCTTACTAAAATTTAAAACTTAGTGGGTACATCGTACAAGTGACTTCACTTGCACCCCTTGCTTCCGTCCCTGATGCGATTCTTGTATTATATCCACCAATTCATACATTGACCTTTTTCATTTCATTTTATTGAAAAAACTGTTAACAACGTTAAAAGCCTATGTGGCAGATATCCTTCCCTGTAAAAAGAATAAAACCCCCTAACTCATATGATCGAGTCAAGTCGGGTTAAAAGAGTACACATCGAGTCAAATCAGGACTTGATCATCTTCTTTCAGGTATTAAAGAAAACACTTTATGTGCAACTTCTTGTTCACCTAGAACCATTTACCTGTACAATCAATGCAAGACAATCTATAGCTAAACTATGTTCCAGGGATAATTAATGTAAACTAGAAGATGGTAATAGAAACCAGTTGCAAAACTTACCACTAGACCAAGCTGAATGGAAGATGGATTGAACCATGTTATCCCACTAAGATCCGATGACTGTAAAGTGTGCAAAAATTGTTACCTTACACAATTTATGAAGTATCTCAAGCATAAATTCATGAGGTCACCAACAACAGTACAACTATAAACTTTAACAACAGTACAACTATAAACAAGTTTGTTGACCAGAATGCTAGAACATCCAATTGGGAGAAAAAGTAAAATACCTGCAAAGAGATAGTAGCTCCTGAGGTAGCACCATTTTCATACCTAAAAAGTAAATCACCAAGAGATGGAAATAAGAGATGTAAACCATTATCAAAATTTAACAGATTATTCCTCTTAAAATAATACTTACAAAATGGTCTTATTGAATTATGCAAAAACTTCCCTGTTTCGGAGAGTTTGATTCATTGCAATCTAATCACCAACTTCTTAACCAAATTCAATCCCTTGGCCTCCCAAGATGAGGGAGGAAATGCCTACTCCAACCTAGTCATCAACTAGTGAAATTCGAATTCAAACCTCATTTTAAATGATGAATTAAGTCATGCTTTCAACAAATCAATCAGACTTGACCTAATTAAAGAAAATACCCAAATTAACATTCACAAACCTAATTGATCAATTTATTTTCAAAGAAATATGCATAAGATAAATAAACATTAACCCATCATCTCAAATTGAAATCAACGGTATAGAATTCAATGGATCTTGAAAACTATTGTTGGTTTTGTTGTACCTTCTCTATTTGTTGGAGAATAAACCTCCTGATACTACTTGAAGAAGCTGATGGCAGTAGAGATGATGTTGATGACGATGATGATTTTGATGGTGACGATTTTTCGTCTTGAATTAGCGCGAGAAAGAGAGACAGTATCAACTACGAAGGTTTAGAGCTTCTGGGTTTTTGAAGTAGATAGGTAAGAGATGGATGGAAAGTTTGGTTTTTTAAAACATCTACGGTCTCCCACACATGAAAACCATCTTGAGTCGCAGATTAGTTATGGATATATTTGTAATTGCGCCCACGAAAATCTCATCTCCTCGGATGAGAAATTGATTTAGTCCACGAGATTTTACTGGTTTGGCGGGCCCAAACGGAATAGCTAACACATGGGCATTTGTTTAAGGTTGAAAAAAATGGGGTCAGTTTTTTAGTTGATTTCCCAACATGGGCATTTTCTTAATAATACCTTATTATTTTATTCTTTTACGAATAGCGATGGCCTTGGCAACCTTAACCAAATAACTCATAGTTAAAAGTGTACATAACAACGTATATATTTCAAAATAAAAAGTCTAATTAGGCTCGGTTCAAGTAATTTTGTTCAAAATTATAGATGATTCGCCTCTATTTTTTTTCCTGTTTTGAATTTCAGTAATCAAATGATACGTAAAATACAGACACGAAAGCCATTGTTATTCGTGGTTTTCAATAAAATGTCCATGTGGGTAAATGCAATCGAGAAAATACCCATGTTTTTATTTATATATGAAATGCCCTTAACTTGACCTTTTCCGTCCCGTTTTATTGAAAAAACGGTTAACGAATACAAATGGCAGTTTCTCCACCCCATAAAAGACATTTAAGCCCCTAAATCTTCTTACTAGGACCAAGTTAAATAGTGCTAAAAAGCTGAGTCACTACCTAACTAAATCATAACCAGTGTCACCAAACATTAATCGAATCATCAAATTTGATGTCAGCTTCAATTACAATCTCTAAAGCAATCTCTAAAGCATCAAATTTTATGTCATCTTCAATCACCAGTGCTTTCGTCCCAAACCAGGCTATCTCTAAAGCAATCTCGTGTAAACGTTCTAAATATTTGAATGAGTGTGCTTCGCACGGTTATGGTTTGGGTATGCTAGCTTTTACTACCTTAGGGGAACTTAGTGATGATACTGTATGTTTTTTCAAGCGTCTGAAGAATTGTTTAGTTAGCCATGACGCCGGTAGTGGTCTTGGTAGTTTTATTTTTCACAGATTGGGTGTTGCTATTCAGAAAGGGGTTGGTGCTCAGCTTGTTGCTCGGCTACCAACTAAAACCTCTTCTGTTAATTGAATCAATCATTACAATTAGTAGAAATCAATTAGTTAGATTCAAAAAATATACATACACAATTATCAAATTCTAAACACCCAATTTGATGTCAATTTCAATTTCTTACCCCTGGACGTGTTCATTAGCTTCTGCATATATTTCCGATATTTTGCTATTCAATTTCTTACCCCTGGACGTGTTCATTAGCTTCTGCATTTATTGATGTCTATTTGACAAGCATTTTTATATATATTTGTTTCAATTGCTTCCGGTTAAGAAAAATAATTGCAAGTCAATTTATTTTGGTTTGTATCTATTGTTTTTGGCTTAACAAAAATATGGGATCATTTGTTTAGTCCATTTGATTCCGAATAAGAGAAACTAAGTCAATTCTGATGTTAGTTAGACTTATCAATTGGAGGATTCGGTTATTCAAGTCTAATCGAATGCCTTGACAAGAAAAACTAGTTAACTAACCTAGTGTTTGTCTTGTCTAAAGGGAAAGGTCTAAGTTATTGTCTGAATAATTAGAGCATGATGAGAAAAATAAAGTTAATTCTGATCTTTATTTTGGTCTTATCAAAACAAGCGATTGTACATACATAACCGGTTCAACAAGGGAATTAAGTATCTTAGTCGATTTGTTGAACTACAAGGAAAATTGCTTCGGGAAATTGTTTCCTGGATAACATATTGAAACTAAATTACTTTTATAGTTTCAGATTTAATGTTGGTTATCTAAAATGGTATGTGAAACCTTCGTGCTTAACTCTTATAAGTTGTATACAAGTCTTATAGATTTGTAAGATCATTTCGGTTTGTCCTTTATTTGATCGAACCTTTGTCATTTTGTGAAAAAAAGGGGGAGAAATATATGGAGTAATCAAGTGATTTTTAATCACTAGGAAAGGACAATTGTGCTTAAACGTTAATCTAACGAAAGAGTAAAGCATTGACTAAGGGGGAGAAACATATCATATTGTTATGTAGTATTTCTGACTACAAAAGGGGAATAACAAAGATGTTCAGATTGAATATTTACCTACCTTGCCTTTGGGGGGAGTAAAAGCTTTTGTTATTCAAATGTCAACAACAACATTTATTGATTGAATATATGCAGGTTATTGTGTTGTTGAAACTTGGAATCAAGCGTACGAAGAATAAGTTATTTTGTAATTCGTTTAGCTCCATATGTAAATAGAGTTTTTCTATTAAAATTGACAAAGGGGGATATTGTTAGGGCATAGCTCGTTTGAACTCACCAAGCGTTGCTATGTCAAGTTTGGTTGTCGTATTTTAGTGTCAAAACTCATCTAGAGTCGCTTGATTAAATACTAGAGTCAACTTCGTTTAGTTTAAACTAGAATGTCTAGGAATGTTGAGACATATAAGTATTACTCCGAAGACCTGAAGAATGAGAAGAAGTAACGACTACAACAACGACATCATCCTTCCACTTGAGGTTAGTAATATTGACTTGAACTTGTTTCCATTCCTAACGTATCTTTCAAGTTGTGCTATATTGAAAACATAACATGCGAAGCTTGTATATAAATAATACTCTAGTAGATAGACATGATCATAATAGTATGGTCATAGTATTAAGGAATTATATTACGAAGTATAACGTTTATCTTTTGAACTTCGTAGATATGACATCGACATAATCTTGTATATAGTTTTATGATTATGTGTATGGGTTTATGGTGAAGATTTCATCCTAGGAAACAATGTTTTACATTTGTTTAAAGGAAGTAAGTCCGTGACCTTGTTTCATGAATTGAAAGGGAAATCAATGGGTATATTGTTACGGCTCTTCATTGCATATTCTTTGGATAACCAATATGTGTGAGTTGGTAGAACCGATCTTAACTCAGGTTATGTATCTTAGAATTATCGATCACAATACCTAGACTTATGATTTGGTATGACCGGTCCTGGTAATTAGTGTAACCGATCTTAAGTAATCACCATGAGATGGTATGATCGATCCTCGTTAACAAAATATTGCTGTGTATTTTACTTTGTTTTCCGCATCATAATTGTTATTATAATTAAGTAAAATACACAAGTACGTTAACTCTATAATACTTGATATTGATCCTATATAGTCTCGGTTATTACTGAACATATTATCAAGTACACGCTTTATTGTCGTATCGTCTCGATCTTATATCCATAGTATGAAAAAGCAGGGGTCTAACAACCACACCCAATATTTCGTTCGGAAATCTGTATGGACTAACTCTAATATAATTCCAAAAGAATCAACTAGACAGTCAGACTCAATCAATGAAATATATCAAAGAGTTATATCTCTGTTTCTCAATGTAATCATCAAATCAAACAGATAGGAACCCGTGAGCCTGATTATCATGAGAAACAACTTGAACGGTACCAAAGACCAATGTTCAAGTGTCAATCAATTCCAATCAAAAACCAAAGGTCGGATTTACTAATTGATTGAACTACGCACAACCTGTGATATTTCAATTATATAAACAAATATAATGCGGAAAAGAAATAACACAGACACCAGAAATTTTGTTAACGAGGAAACCACAAATGCAGAAAAACACCGGGACCTAGTCCAGATTTGAACACCACACAGTATTAAGCCGCTACAGACACTAGCCTACTAAGAGTTAACTTCGGACTGTAGTTGAGCCCTAACCAAGTCTCATACTGATTAAGGTACAGTCGCGTTCCTTATGCCTCTGAATCCTAGCAGGACTCTACGCACTTGATTCCCTTAACTGATCTCACCCACAACTAAGAGTTGCTACGACCCAAAGTCGAAGACTTATAAACAAATCTGTCTCCCACAGAAAAATCTATTCTGATAGATAAATTTGTCTCTTACAGAAGTACCTATGAAGTTTTTGTTCCGCCTTTTAATAAATCAAGGTGAACAGAAACCAATTGATAATCCAGTCTTATATTCCCGAAGAACAACCTAGAAATATCAATCACGTCACAATAACTTAACTATATGGTAATAGAACAAGTTATTGTGGAATCACAAAGAATGAGACGAAGAGCTGTGTGGTTACTTTTTATATCTTACCTATCGGAGATAAATCACGAGCCAATCTTAGAGAAGATAGTACTCTATACGATAGAAAGTAAGATCAGAACACGCAACTACATAGAAAATAGTTGGGTCTGGCTTCAGAATCTCAATGAAGTCTTTAAGTCATTAACCTATAATGGATTTAGGAAAAACCTAGGTATGAGAATCGACTCTAGTACGCAACTAGTATCACACAGAAGGTGTGGGGATTAAGTTTTCCAGTTGCTAGAGTTCTCCCTTATATAGTCTTAAAATCAGGGTTTGATAGCTTTAAAACAAAGCAATCAATATTCACCGTTAGATGTAAACCTGATTTAAGATTCAAGCTAAGTTTGCTTAAAATAAAAGAAATATCTCTCCACCATTAGGTGGTCTTAGCTTGTTATACACAAATGAAATATACCTTCATTTAGATATGGGTACCGTACCTAAACGTGTATATTGAGTTGGCTCAATAGCAGTTAACCGAAGTTAGCCATATGAACACTTTTGTATTAACCATATTAATCTAACACTTCTAGATCAAGTGATAATCAAATGAATCCAATTGTGTTACTCATAGAGTTGTTCAATTGTTTATATTCCCATAGAAGTATACAAGACACAATTGAAACAAAATCGGATTTGATTCATGATTGTACAAAGTACTTATTCAAGAATCAATTCATGAAAATTAAGCCACGATTTGCAAAGATTGCATTCCTTAATTTATTAATGTATTTGTTCATGAGTATGAAACCATACTAAACCGATTTTAGAACTTAAACCAACTCAGTTTGCAAACGGGTACACAAACAAAAGTTACGGACTTTGGTCTTGTCTGATAGTTCGCAAACCGGTATGCATACTGTCGTTCCGGACCTAACTCAGGTAGAACCGTTCGCATACTGGTATGCAAACTAGGTTCCCGGACTTTAACAGTTAAAACCGTTCGCATACTAGTATGCAAACTAGGTTTCCGGACCAGAATCACCACAACAGTTTGCATACTGGTATGCATATTTTGTTATATCCAGACAATGGTTAATTGTTCTAAACTCCCATTTCAATCATTGAAACATCCTTAGAAGATGACAATAGCTGTCTCACACAAACTGTTAGCTTATAAGTAATTTTCAAGTAATCGAATGATCAATACGAAATATTCTGAGTCGACATTAAATGACTGTCTCACACAAATCATGTAAGATGTTTCAAGGAAATTTTCATATGATCATCTTTTGACTTATTATTTAGTTTCCAACAAAAAAATTGTTTCCAACTAAACTTGTCAAGAATAATGATGAACGTAGCTAAAGCAAAAAGCTTCCAACACATATTTCGAGAAATATATAAGCGAGTTAAACTCAGCTCGAAATATCAAATGTGTATAATGTAAAAGTTTATATAGCTATATGACTTAGTCTCAATAGGAGATGGAATAGAATAGACTTCTTAGTAATAGATAAGTTTTAGTCTTCACATACCTTTTGTTGATGAAGTTTCCCCAAGCTCTCCTCAGTAGATCTTCGTCTTCACTCAATGAACGCCGTGAAGTCTAATGCTCAACTATACATTCTATCCTAATCCGAGACATAGCTATAAGTAGATTAGAAATCAAGACTTACAGTTTTGATCACCTAAACTTGACAAACAAGCTTGAGATATCAACGTTTGCGAGTTCGACCGAGCAGTGCTCTAACATAGTAAATCACACAAGTGATCTTGTTGTTGTATTGTCTCGATCTCATATCCATAGACGATCACACGAAGTGTGAACCCAATTGTTGCATTGTCTCGACTCTCTTCATAGACGATCACATTCGGAAGAGGATTTATAGGTTGATAAACAAAAGATTGTGGTGTATTTGGGCACCCTCGTTTTTTCAATAGCATTGTCGGGTTCTCCTTCCTTTACTGAAATTCCTCCAATACATTTACATACAGATTCTATTTAAAAAGCCATTTGTTGTTCATCTGGCCAAAAAAAACGCAAAATTAAATCAGGAGTGGAAAAAATAACCATAAAAAGCCTAATTTAATCAATTAAAATCAAAAAATCATCAATTCATGTAAAGTTACAATTACCCACTTCACGAATTAGCAAAAGAAATTGATACCTGGTAAAAATCCCAAATTCTTCATATTTTTATCTCTCAATTAAGGGTTTTCTACACTGCATTTTCAGGGTTTTAATGTGGTTCCAATTCAAACCATAGTAAAAACCGTAAAAAGCCATCATGAATCTCTAATTGAAATCATCTTCAAACTCACTACAATTACCGAGCTACTGGTGCAAACTCATTCAAAATCAAGGAAAAAAAAACATTACAAAAATAACTAAAATAAGTAATAGAAACAATCACTACATGATTTCTTACGATGACGATGATGATATTAATGGTGATGGTAAGGGTGATTTTTGATGAGGAAGAATTAAGACGAGAAAGAGAGAGAGAGAGAGTTGAAGAACCGAAGCCGCTGTTTTTAGAAGTGGTGAAGTGGCGAGGAGAAGAAAGGAGATAAATGGGAAGGTAGGGTTCTAGAAAATCGAACAGTCGCAACTTCATCATATTCATCTTGAACCTTTCATAAGTTATGTGCAGATTTGTAATTGCGCCTACTATTTTCTCATCGCATGTGATGAGAATTGTAAACCATATTTTACTGAAATGGCGGGCCCTGGCGGATTTGTTAACGACATGGGCATTTAGTATATAACGAAAAAAATGGAGTTATTTTTTAAAATGCATTTCCTCACATGGGCATTTTTTAAAAAAATTCCCATAATAACCTAGACGAAAATATATATTGCATGGACTGCCATGAAGGCTTGTTGGGAAATGCTGCGAAAAAATGTGTAAACTGATTAAATCTGGTATGGTTTGAAACAAGCACCTAAATGATGGCATGCCAAATTTAATAATGTGATAACTTCTAGTTGTTTTAAATCTAATGAATATGTCAAGTGTGTTTACACTTTTGGATGATGTATATGTAACTATATGCTTGTATGTTGATGATATGCTTGAACCATTCCCAAACATAGATATAAATAAAACCACTAAGATCATGCTAAATGAGAGCGATATTAGGGATGAAAATTAGAAGAAAATCTAATGGTTATAGTCTTACTTAATCTCATCATGTTGAGTATAGGATAGAGTCTCAACTCGAACACTTACATGTTATAGGATATCTAATGCATTTGAAGAATTTAATTATTACACAAAATACTTCCTATGTTTTTTTAAGTAGGTTGAGATACTGGAAATCCAGGGAAGGAGAATTGGAGTGACCTTATTAGATTTTGCGGTTCTTAAAGTATAATTTAATATTTTATTTTGAATTATGTCAGGTATGCTTTCGTTGTTGAAGGTTTTGGGATAGAAATTAGATACTAGAATATGAGATTCGAGTCTACCTGTGTATTAATCAATTTATAAAAAGTGTTTGTTTCTTGAAAATCACCTAAACAGACATGTATCGGATTATCCTTTGTGGATTTATAGTTTATTATTTTAGATAAAACAGAAGAGAAATGAGAATGGTTCATATATTTTTTTATTAAACATTCCTATTTGGCATAAGCATGTACCCACTATACTGACACACTGTGATAGACAAGCTGCAATCGCTACAACTAAATATAGTTTGTGTGTGTGTTTGTATATAATAGTCAAGCTCAAATAGCTACAACTAAGATTAGTATATATATAGTGTGAAGTATATCTAAACGTATTCCCTTAAGGTACAACTATGTAAAACAACTAACTAGCATAATATTAATATTTTAGAATCAAGGAATTGTGAAGGAAGCTTAAAGATCTTGAAGAAATATAACAACTTCTTGGGGTTCAGTTTTATCAGCAGATCAGGAAATCTAAGTTACCGACAATATAATAAGTGGATACAACTTTTCTCTGTATAATAAGTGGATGCGGACAACACCAAAATTTTTGGATAATATACTGATTATAGATAACATTAATAGTAGCAGTTTGAAGCTTCCCATAATAATAGCTGAACACCCTAATACAATCCAGTTACCAGAGCCTCTTATTAGGGTGCTTAATATTAAGTTGGGGCAGGCACCACCAGACTTTGCTTTATAGTTGCTCTGCTCTGCTCTTGTTTTGTTTTTTTTACTTGGTTTTCATCGTTGCAATATACTTCTTAATTCACACATGCACAAAAAATGGCACAATCTCAAATGATATTGTTATGTCTAAGGTGAATATCATGAACCCTTTGACAAAAGGGTCGTCCAAAGAGGTAATTAGTGTTGCACTGAGGGGTATGAAACTTAAGCTCGTAAAATAAACTTACATTAAAGGAAACTCAACCCAGTTGACTGGAGATCCAAAAATCAAGGTTCAAAAAGATAATTAATTTGTGTTGAATCTGAGGTAAGCATTATCAAGAGAACTCATTTTTCGTGGCATCCATATGGTGTACATATGTGATAGTGTAATTGCATGTGAATGATGAATTTTCTAAATCTTAATAAATCTATAACTTTAGTTTGAAATGGGGTGTACAAGACACTCTTGATAGACTCACCTATTTGAATATAGAAATTGGATGCTTCATAAATAATATGAACGATCTCTTGAGGATTCACAAAAACCAGGATATCTAGTCAAGAATAAAACAGGAACAAATATATGATCTTGACAGTGTTTGTGAAGTACGTGAAAATTATTGATTGAACTTCATGCACCAATAATTGGGTAGTTCAAGGCATCATATTCACTGACTAATAAGCATTTCTAGTAATTTTAGGCAGAGGATCGATCATTTTAACACCTCTACTTGTATTATATTCTTCGTTTTGTTTCGATTTTCGCTTCTTATCGAGATCTCATTCACGTAGGGGATTGATCGAGGAAATGGATTTTGTGGTCTTGGTGTGATTTGATGTCAAGCATGAAATATCTCCATTGTCGGTCAATGATGGAAAGAGAAAATTCCATCAAGCTCCAAAGCCAAAACACATGCAACCAGGTAAGTACATTCATTATGTTTGCTATTATTATATATTTAAAGTTCATGTGCAAAAGGAATGTCGTTTTCGCATAAAGAATGAGAAACTTCATGATGTTCTTGTTTGGGCATCACAAGAAGTGGTCAAATTTAGTTTTGCCTATAAACACTTTACGAAGTTCATCCATCATCGTCTTGATCATAGAAATAAAAATAATTTGTAAAGGCGATGATAAGATTCGATGTTCCTAATTGGAGAAAGACTAACTTCCAACAAAAAAAAAGTTAATCAATCTTTTACTCTAGAAATCTTGGAGAGATTAATGGGAAGAAGGTTCCAACTGTTCATAAACCCACTCATAAGCAGATACCAAAGAACATTAATGGAACATTAAGTTCCAAGAGGAAGGATCTCCCATAAATATCCACAGCAAAAGAAAAGGTGGACACCATAATTATGGATGCTGAATATCTCATGAGAAAGATGGATATGTATTTCAAGGGTTTTAAAGTGATCCTTTTTCTGGTAATCCGAAGGTAAAAAAACAAGAATATGAAGAAGAATAAACAAGCTAAGCCAAAATCTACATATGGTGAAAATTCCGTAGATGTAGAAAAGTATGTTTCAACCAACTGTAGTGAACAAAATAATATTTATACCAATACAACTTGATTATGTTGAAAGTGCATCCTTACCAAGAATGTGCATATATGAAAAATGGTGAGGGGAACAATAGAATTAGGACGCAGATATTATGTTGGGTAAAATGTTGAATATCTAGTGAAACCGTAAGATTCATGATGTGATCCTTCTAAAAGATACGTCTATAAAATTGATCAAGTTTTATGATTCTATTATTATATGCTTAATGTCGTGATCCCATTACTACCAAAAACATGTTCTTATGTTTTGTTAGGTGATTTGGAGGAACTCTTAGTTACATCATAATATCATTATTAATAATTTATACATATACTTGAGGTTAAATACCCAATGTTTCTAAAGACAAAAATTTACATCTCTTAATCATGTTGAGTCATTGCTCAATCCTAAAAGGTCACATGACCTGCTTGTGAGAATGATTATGATTATAAATTTCTAAAGTGGTTGTCATAATTATCTGATATGCACCTATAAATTTAAAAGAGTTAATATAGTTATATCCGAATCAATGGGTTAGCTCTAGAATATTTCTAGTTGATCTTGTGAGGTAAAATCAATTAGGTTACATAATTTGTAAACCCTAATTATTGAGGAGCATTAATTATTGAGGAGCATCTTCTAAAGAGAATTAGCGTTTGACTTGAAGATTTATAAGACCAATTCTTAGAGATAATCGGTGATCTAATATGGGTTTTTACAGGTGCATGAATACAACTGAAGCAAGATATTATATTTAAAAAAGACGATGGTACCGAGTATACCAAAAATATTTCGAATCCAATGACCTTCAAACACATGAGTACAAGAAAAAAAACTTTTACAATTAAAATAACTTTAATGCGGAAATAGTAAAACCACACAAATACAACAGTTTTGTTAACGAGAAAAACAATTTGGCACAAAAACCCCGGGCTCTAGTCCAAGTATGAGTACTCTCTGAAATGACGAGAGTACTAAGTACACCACAATCTTTCTGATATCAACCTATAAGTCATATACCTTGCGTGATATCATATAGACAGAGTCTGTCAAGAAGATAGCAACCAAAAGGTATACACTTGATATATAGTTACTAGTTCGAAACCGAACCTAACTATAAGGATCAACCCAAGTGTTTGGGATTAACGTACAGTGTATTTACTTTTAATTATAACTAAAACAATAATCATAATTTCAGAAAGTAAAAGTAAAGACACATCAAGATTTTGTTAACGAGGAAACCGCAAATGCAGAAAACCCCGGGGACCTAGTGCAGTTTTGAATACTCTCAAAATTAAGCCGCTATACAAAGATACTACCAACTTCGTACAGTTAATACCAAGTAAACTACCTCTAATTACCTAGTTTTCTCAGTATCCCTGCGCCTACAACCAATCTGGCCAACGCACGTGAATTCTAAGATAGAATCCACTATCTTAAGTTGCTTCAGCATCTCTGAAGACTTTAAGCACTCAACCCTTTCGATCGTCTTCCAAACATTAAATGACTAATCTGTTTGGTAACCACTCTCCTATCTCAGGAAATTAATCAGAGATATATATGTTTAGCGTGAAAAAGGATTTTATGTTTAGAATCAATTAAACTCCTTTATCGGGTTTAGATCTTCCAAGATATGGATTAACAAGTTAACCAGATCAAGTCAAACAAAACTACCCGATTCGGATACTGAAAAGTACCACCCAATGATAGCTTTTTGATCTAAATACGAGTAATAATAACAAATCTATCAAAAGATAAACTAGATCTATTCGGATCCCAACCGATCAAGTTTGTGCATGAAGCAAATCATAAAGATACAAAAGCAATAACAAAAATCTTTTTGTCTTCAAATCTTCAATAGTCTTATGTGCCTGTACAATAACAAACTTGATTCCAACTTATAATTGATCACGTACAGAACAAAGTCTGTTAACAATGGATGATCACAAGTCAACGTCAGATCTAAAGACAGATTTGAACTACCGTTAATCTCTTGATCTAGTTTGATTGACCTTATGTCAGAAGAGAAGGTTCTCAAGAATAATCAAACTAGGTGCAATCAAGAGTTAACAAACCGTTAATCAATCAAATCAATAATCGAAAATTAAAATAACAATGCAATTCTAGCTTCTCACCAGCGGTACTAGTGAACTTCTTGATCCCCAAAGAAGTCTTTAAACTAGCGAACTTAAGCGATTTTTCCTAATTAGGTTACTATCCTCTCCAAGATAGTATTACAAGTAATACTATTAGTTGGCTATAATAGTGACTATAAAACGAAGTGTCTGCCTAAGGATAAGTTTGTAAGAAGAATAAACTTCACTATTTATAGATCAAGGTAGTTTGGACACCAAGAAATTTTTATAACCGAAAATATCCTTAAGATATGCAATAAAGCACCTAAACTTTGTTTTGTCTAATTCCAACCAATATCCAACTATATAACCGAAATCTTCATGGACAACTCAATATCAGCTAGCACTTAACTAATATATCTTTCAAGGGATATGTTTTTGCTTGATGGAAAAACAAAACAAATTAGTTCGAAAATCTCAAAAAGATTCTCTACTATTTCGGTTTGGGATCTCACCTTGAGTATCAAGGAATATCTTTGAAAAACTAAGAAATACGATTTAAGCACATGTTCAAATTACTCAGTATGTCGACATCTTGAAATTTCCTATTTTGCAAACTAATGAGTGCCAAATATTGCATATTTCTATACCTCTTTATTGGCATTTAACTCATCTTTTGCGCATTAAAATCATATATTGTCCCAAATTCTATATTTTCATTGTTTTCAAGAATAAATACTTGTACTAATTTATTTTGTGTTTTTAGCCAGTAAATAAAGCTTGTATGAATTAAGGAACAGAGAAGTGGTGACGATGGAAGAGAGACGACAAAGCTCCTGCTAGGAGGAAAGTGAAGAATGTTGTTTGCAAGACCCAAAACTAGAAGATGGCTTGAGATATTAGCTTTAAAGAAGATGTGGGCCTAGAAGAAGATATTTCAAGAGATAAAACCCAAGATCTAATACCAAAACCCGTTTCTATCTTGAATCGTCATATTTGATAGAACTGCTAAGCATCCAACGACATTCCCACTCTGTGCATCAGATTTCACTACTCCTTCCTAACACCCTAGCACCTACTATTCTTCTCCTACTCGAACAGAAGCCAAACACTCCCCTCCATTCCGTTTCTCTTCCCTACAGCCTCTACAATTCCATCACTTCACGTCCATCCTTTCATCACTTCCATCTCCGACAATCACTGAGCACAGCCACTCTATCAGCCACCCTAACAGCTACCCATCAATCAATCTCCTAGTTTCTATCTCTCTCCATCTTATCTTCTCCCTTATCAAAAACAGTAACTCTAGAAGCTATGATTGAGAGAGATAAGACTAGGGTTTCTTCACAGCTGTAGAACATCAAATCAAGGAGCTGTAAAGTTGAATTGCAGAAGGGGTTCATCAGAAAACGCGTTTTTGGTGAGTGGGTATTCTCTAATTATCAAATTAAAGAGGAATTGAGTGAAATTGTGTATAAATAGGGAGGAGATTGTAGAGAGAAAAGCATGCCCGGATTAGCCGGTGCACCAAGCAGTAGTTTAGGTTTGATTTCATTATCTTCATGATGTTATGATTTCATAGTTAGAGTTTAAATGAAACCATTAATCTATTGCTAAGTTTAATTCAAGTTCTGGTATTGTTCTTGTTATACTGTAATGTTTTGGATAAATATAATATGAGCATTTCATCATTTTGCTTTCACAGTGTATGCCATGTATCTATTGTAGTTAGAACATCACTATGTTGATTGTGCTGCAACTCATGTGTAACTGATTATTGTTCGATCCTTTGACTAGTTGTGCTTTAATCATACAGTTAGTACTTCGGAGGGACACCTTAGTTGCGATTAGAATATCCATATCAGGATTGTTTACTCATCTAAGTGATTGATCTGCAGTTAGTTGTTTTGTGAGAGGGCATCTAATACTAGGATTAGATAATTATCTTAGTGATACTAAACCTTCCTCCTGAAACCACCCTTTGATGTGCAGCAGACTAGAATCTTCACTGCTATCTGGATAGTCGCAGAGCCTAGAAGTTCATCGATGTTTATACAAGGGACAAGAGTAGTATTGAAACTGGATTGACTTGGTATAGGTTAAGAGGTGGATTCGACTGCCCTAATATTCTATTTATCTGCTTGTTAGATTACTCTTTGCTTTCGTTTTTGTTATTTCAATCACTACCAACATCTTAGTCGTATCGACAAAAAACAACTATTTTGTGTTACTCTTGTTTCAAATCAGTTTTTGTAAGGCCGTAGCTTCAACTTACACCCACCTTGTCCCTGAGGATCGACCTGTGCTTGCCCTGTGTTACATTAGGACACTGTGCACTTGCAGTTATCATTGTAGGTACTGTTTATAAGACCTACCAAGTTTTTGGCGCCGCTGCCGGGGACTCGGTAGCGGTGTAGCTGATCTAAGGTTTCGCTTTACTGATTCTTAGTTAGTCATGTACATATTTGTTTTTTTTCTAGTTATAGCTTGTCTGCCATTAGTTTAATTTAGTTATTTCCATCATCTGTGTATATACTTGTTTAGAATTTACGTTTCCTGTTATAGTATAACTTAGCTGTAATTTTTTTTTCCAGTTTCATTGCATATCTCCATCTTGTTTTAGCTCCACCTGCATCTCATGTTGTAGTTTAATAGCATCTGTAGTTGTAACTTAGTAATCATTTTAGCCTTGTAAATATTATTTGTATCTGCATCTTTATTTTCATCTTTTCAATTCAGTTAGTTTACCTGCATCTAGGGTTCTTATTTGCATCTTTATTTCATACTCATGTAGTATCAGTCATTGTACCTCAGTCACTTGCCTGCATTCTTTCAGTCATGTTTGTTAGTTAGTAAAAGTTTTGCATCATTGTCCTGTACCTGGTCTAATCAGTTTAATCTATGTTTAATGCACTCTGTGGTTAAGATTGTATATGTATAACTCTTCCAGCCTGTAGTTATTGTTCTGTAGCTTTCCTTATCCTTTATTGTTTCAGTAGTTGTGAATATTCTAGTATAACTTAGATTTTGTAGTTTTTGTAGTGATTTAAACATTGGAGTCTGTAAGCACAGTTGTATTTCTGTGTAAACCTGTACTTGTTCCATTGCAACTGTGCAGCTTCTGATGAGCTTTGTCTGTCTTGGTTAACAATTCAGCAGAATAGTTTCAAAATCTCAGTTACGCTGTAGACTCTTCATAGCCAGTTTTAAATAGTACTGATATCTCCTGTCTTTGTTTTGCCTGCTTACTGAGTTAGTTGATATCTGACAACTATAGAATTTCTTCAACTAATGGTATTGATTAATTCCATGACATCGGAGTGATATTCTGGCCTGCTAAATTTGTTAATTTATGAAGAGCAGTGTGCTTGTTTGCATTTATCTGTGAGTCTGTTACCATTTTCATTCTCTAGTTTATGCATATGGTGTTTGTTTCTCACTATAACATAAGGTGTTAGTTAACATAACCCTGCAATTTTTAGTAACCCATGTGCTAGCTGAACTGTTGTATCATCGTGTGTAACTTAATCTCGACAGAACCTGTGTTATGTGTATTCATCTCTGGAACTGATTATCAATGTAATGAACATTAATTCCCTGAGTTGTGCATTTGCGTCTTGTCTGATCAGTACATCATGTTGTATCTATGAGCATAATTCCTAGAATTAGCTTTTGATTCCCCACAAGCATTGTTTCCCTGTATTGCAGAATTATTTTGCTGTCTGAGTGTTATAACATGTGGACTGATATTTATGCTAGGCTATGATTGTGTCTTTTAGAGACCAAACTAATTGCTTAGTCAAAACTAATAGGATATAGTCGACATACCTATTTCTGTTGTTGACACGTCTGTCCAAGTTTAGACAATGAGTGATGCTATGAATCTACACCGTACTCTCTATGAGAACATGTACCCCACTACAACAAAACTGTTATCATGTATCGTCTTACCTCAGACCGACCGCCCATTTGAACTAAATGCAAGCATGATAGAAATACTTCCTATATTTCGAGGGGGTGACTCTGAAAACCCCTACCATCATGCAAGAGAGTTTGAAAAAATTTGTAGGGTTATGCAACCTGACCATATATCCGAAGACTCTCTAAAATTGCGTTTGTTTACATTTTGTTTAAGGGAAAGGGCCAAAATATGGTTTTACGGTTTGAGACCACAGTCAATCACCACTTGGGGCCAACTTACAAGTCAATTTTTCAGAAATATTTTTCCACATCATAGGACAATTGCTATTCGTCAAAATATTAATTTTTTTGTCCAGTTAGATGGGGAGACTCTTTTTCATTATTTTGAACGGTTTAATGATTTTTTGAGTGAATGCCCTCACCGTGGATTTGAGAAGTGGAGACTGGTCGTTATCCTCTATGAGGAACTAGACTTTAATTGTCGATCCATGGTCGATTCTATGTGTAATGGTGAATTTATTGATAAAACTGTGGATGATGCATGGAACCTTTTGGTTGAGATTGCAGAGAACACCCATCACTGGGAATTCGTTAAGGAAACTAAGACAATGTCATATGCTAGGAGTGATCTTCATGGGAAGGAGTCTGATTTTGACTCTGATATAAACATGACATGTACGGCTAGGAGAGTTGAAGCTCTAGAGAGGGGAACAAATGAAGATGTTGTTGTCCCTAATTCATGTACCCAAACTGAAATATATGCTTGTACCTTGTGTGGTAGCTTAGGCCATATTGTTGAAAACTGCCCTGTTTTGCATGACTTTAGGCAGTCCAGAACACGTCATATTGATGCTCCTTATCAGAACCATCCCTACTCGCAGACTTGCAATTCAGCATGGAAAAATCCCTATTTCAATGATACTAACAATGAATTAAATTTTGAAAACAGTATGTTTAGTCCTACTCATGCAACTGATATTGAATATGAACCTAATCCAGAAGTAATAGAGTTGACTAGAGACACTATAGTTTTGAATAGGGAAGTGCATATTTGTTACGATGATGATGATGATATTGATTTAATGTTGGAAGAGCATGTATACTCTGAAAATGTTCTTACGAAATTCCCTGTTTCTGAGACATTAGATGCTTCTTCTGATTTTCTTATTCGTAACACTGAATTTTTGGGTGATATGGTTACTCATCTTGAGCCTGTGCAATTGTTCTGTGAAAGAGAGCATGACAGACAACTTGTGTCTGACTTAGGTAAGGTTGAATTTTCTGTTGACACTAATGTTCATATGCATGAAAATATAATTGATGTGTTTGATTCTCTGCCTAGGTCACAGTATGATGTCTCTTTTGATTTTCCTATGCATGAGACTAAAGTTTTGAATGATGCTGATGATACTAAATTGGGGTTTGCTAATTTGTTCAATGACTATGAGCATGATAGAGCACTACTTGTTTCTGACTTGGGAAAAACTAGACTGCATAGTGATATTTTTGAGCCTAAAAATGAATGTAACTTAAATGCATCTGATTCCTTGCATAGAACACAGTATGTTGCTCCCTATGATTCTCTTATGCATGACACAAAGGTTTTGGATGACAATCATGATTCTGAACTGGGGCTTGTTAATTTGTTCTATGAATGTAAGCATGATATACCTGTTTCTGATTTAGGGAGAATATGTGATGGTACTAATGGCCTTATACATGAAAAAAACTTAGATGTGCCTACTTTCCTGCCTAAGTCACAAACTGAGACTCTTGCACCCAACTTAGATTTTGCTTGTAACAGAATTTTAAAACCAACTTTGCTGAAAGTGCCTAATGTAGGACTGGAACTGTGTGCCTCCCAAGTCCTCTTGGACTATTTTGCAGACAAGTATAATGTTTTTGAGGAGCCACAGTTGAAATTCATAACTTTGCCTGCTCCTAACAAAGTCCATTTTGAGTTAGACCTTGTGCATGATGAACCCTTGAAATTGTTGGATTTTGTGTCCAAAAGTGTATCTGTTGAATTCAAGTTTGGGGGTAGCTCAATTATATCCACAGTCTTGCTTAACCTCTCATGTTATCTATGTTTGAGCCTGTTGATGTTTCTGCATCCCGTCATTTGGGTTGATCCTCAACTCTTTAGATTGTTAATGTATGGTGATTCCCCCTGTATATAATCCAGTAGGTAGTGCTTTAACTTTTCCATCTTGACTCAGCTGAGTCTTGTTCTCTTTCTGTTGTATATATAGTGCTAATCCAATATGATCTCAGCTGAAAATGTTGGATTCTAGCCTTGAATAATGAAGCTATAATCTTGCTTTTGCCGACATACCGGTAATCTCTTCCCTTTTCTCTAATCAACATGGTTCTCATGGTATGTTGTTGTTTAAATTCTTATCATCTTTTGAAACATTGAGGACAATGTTAGATTTAGGTATGGGGGAGTATTTTGCATTTAGAGTTTTTAGTCTTTTCTTTTCACTTGTTTTTAGTCTTTCACTTGTTTTTAGTCTTTTGCATTTTAAAAAAAATAATCTTTGTAAATACTTGCATAAAACCTCCAACTTTTAGAGATCTTAGAGTCACTAGGATGCTTCTAGCTATGTTTACATAGAGAGTCTGACCGAAATAACTAAACTTGGAAGTACTGGAGAACACAATCAGGTTTCTTAGTTGTTAGAGCGTTAAAGTTGGATTTAACCACGCCGGTGGGCGAATTAGGTGCAGCAAAGATATTTGGTATTAGAGTTGTGATCACCTTTAGTGGAGACTACCCATTTTAACATCAAGCGAGGCACCGACCTTCAATTTTTGTGACTATCTAAAAAGTCATATTAGAGTGTGTGTGTCACCGTACGTAAATTACGGGTAGGAATGGTGAGCTATCCAACTCCGCACCACTTTTAGCACTATTTTTGATCTCTTGAGTGCTAATTACGTCAATCATGAGGATGACGTCAAAAGATGAAAACTCCTTCTTGTAGTTTGATTTGCAGTTGGCACCACACTCTCTTTCCCTCGATAATATCAACAGATCCATAGAAACACTTCATCATCAACGACCAAAGCAACGTCAGATTCTATGAAGAAAGTTGAAATAATCCGAGGTTTACATGCAACAATACAAGGAAAAGAAAAAGTCTTATTCAAAAGTGAAGATACAGTACAAAAAGCAGAATTCTATACACAAGTGAAGACCTATCTTACAAGAGCAAAGAAAACAAAAAAATTGAGAATTAGTGAAGTTTATGAAATCAAGACAATACAAGTTGTGGAGAATTGAGTGATAAAGTCCTTCATCCATGAATTTAGTAGTTTCATTATTTATTTTGTTATTTTCAGTTTGTCATCTTGTTTGTTTTTTTTTTAAATAAAAAAAAATACTATAGTTTATTTTTAGTTTTTGTTTAATAAGCACCATGGTAAAGAAGAAGAATTCAAGAGGAAAATTCAAGCAACAAGAAAGAGAAGAAAAAAATTACAATTGTCAAGGTTTTACGAAGTTCAAGAGTTCATCATCAACAGTTGAAGACCGAAGATTGAAGACGTTTCTATGGATGTTGTGAGAGTGGTGTTGATTGCCGATCGGATGTGAAGGTAAGTGAGTACTCTCATCCCCCTATAATGATTGATTTCCTTTCCTAGAGATCATCAGAAAAAGATTCTTTTTGTCCACAATTCTGTGGAGTCTCAAGAAATTATTTCGGAAGGTTCTCCTTCCCATCATTCAACGTGTGCAGGATTTCTCTCTTTACTCCTGCTTGCACTTATGAGAGACTAAAAAAATGGTCTTTTTGAGTGCAATTATCATAAAACCCTATTGGTGAGGCAGAAGTCGAGGCTTGTGATCACTCTCGAACCCGAATTCTTTCATATGGTATGGTTATTTGTCGCTCAACTCTTAAGGATGAGAATGCGTTCTTTGGTATTTCTAACTTCTTATTACTAGCATGCAGAAACTCTATGTGCTCATAGATCCTTGGATGCTTGGGACTCTATTACGCTCTGAAGTTGGAGAAGGTTTTGTGGGTACACCTCTGGTAAACCCTCACGAGACTACAACTCGTCCACTAGGGACACCTAGGGGTTTAAAGGCTTATTGCATTCGTTAAATGCATTCGAGAGACCAGTGACAGTGGTATAGTTAGGATTTCTTAATTTCTGTTTCACTTGAAGACAAGTAAAATTCAGGTTTGGGGGTATTTGATGAGTGCCAAATATTGCATATTTCTACACCTTTTTATTGGCATTTAACTCATCTTTTGCGCATTAAAATCATATATTATCCCAAATTCTGTATTTTCATTGTTTTCAAGAATAAATACTTGTACTAATTTATTTTGTGTTTTTAGCCAGTAAATAAAGCTTGGATGAATTAAGGAGCAGAGAAGTGGTGACGATAGAAGAGAGACGACAAAGCTCCTGCTAGAAGGCAAGTGAAGAATGTCTTTTGCACCATACACACAAGTGAAGAATGTTGTTTGCAAGACCCAAAACTAGTAGCGGGATTGAGATATTAGCTTTAAAGAAGATGTGGGCCTAAAAGAAGATATTTCAAGAGATAAAACCCAAGATCTAATACCCAAACCCGTTTCTATCTTGAACCGTCAGATTTGATAGAGTTGCTAAGCATCCAACGACATCCCCACTCTGTGCATCAGATTTCACTACTCCTGCCTAACACCCTAGAACCTACTATTCTTCTCATACTCGAACAGAAGCCAAACACTCCCCTCCATTCCGTTTCTCTTCCCTACAGCCTCTGTAATTCCATCACTTCACGTCCATCCTTCCATCACTTCCATCTCCGACCACCACTGAGCACAACCACTCTATCATCCACCCTAACAGCTACCCATCAATCAATCTCCAAGTTTCTATCTCTTTCCATCTTATCTTCTCACTTATCAAAAACAGTAACCCTATAAGCTATGATTGAGAGACATAAGACTAGGGTTTCTTCACAGCTATAAAATATCAAATCAAGGAGCTGTAAAGTTGAATTGCAGAAGGGGTTCATCAGAAAACGCGTTTGGTGAGTGGGTATTCTCCAATTATCAAATTAAAGAGGAATTGAGTGAAATTGTGTATAAATAGGGAGGAGATTGTAGAGAGAAAAGCATGCCTGGATTAGTCGGTGCACCAAGTGGTAGTTTAGGTTTGATTTCATTATCTTCATGATGTTCTGATTTCATAGTTAGGGTTCTGATGAAACAATTAATCTATTGCTAAGTTTAATTCAAGTTCTGGTATTGTTCTTGTTATACTGTAATGTTTTGGATAAATATAATCTGAGCATTTCATCATTTTTTTTACAGTATATGCCATGTATCCATTGTAGTTAGAACACCACTATGTTGATTGTGCTGCAACTCATGTTTAACTGATTATTGTTCGATCCTTTGACTAGTTGTGCTTTAATTAGACAGTTAGTACTTCGAAGGGACACCTTAGTTGCGATTAGAATATCCATATCAGGATTGTTTACTCATCTAAGTGATTGATCTGCGGTTAGTTGTTTTGTGAAAGGGCAGCTAATACTAGGATTAGATAATTATCTTAGTGATACTAAACCTTCCTCCTGAAACCACCCTTTGATGTGCAGCAGACTAGAATCTTCACTGCTATCTAGATAGTCGGCAGAGCCTAGAAGTTCACCGATGTCTATACAAGGGACAAGAGTAGTATTGAAACTAGATTGACTTGGTATAGGTTAAGAGGTGGATTTGACTGCCCTAGCATCCTATTTATCTGCTTGTTAGATTACTCTTTGCTTTCGTTTTTGTTATTTCAGTCACTACCAACCTCTCAGTCGTATCGACAAAACAAAACTATTTTGTTTTACTCTTGTTTCGAATCAGTTTTAGTAAGTCCGTAGCTTCAACTTACACCCACCTTGTCCCTGAGGATCGACATGTGCTTGCCATGTGTTACATTAGGACACTGTGCACTTGCAGTTATCATTGTAGGTACTGTTTATAAGACCTACCACAAACCCAATTTCCAAATCGCACAAACCATAAAGTGTATGTGACTTAGAGAAATCGGTTTTTCCTGTTTGACCAGTTTTACCAGGACTCCTAAAACAAGTTAGGATAGGTTCTACCTTGAATCCCAATATAGGTAGGGATTGGTTCTACCTTGACTCCCAACATAAGTGAGGATAGGTTCTACCTTGATTCCCTATATAGGTTAGGATCGGTCCAACCTTAAGATCTTTAATGAAAACTAGATATTTAATCCTCTTGATTTCCTTTCAACTACGAAACAAGTTTGTACGTCTACTTCCTTAAAATCATGTAATTAAACATAGTTTTCTAGGTATGAAATCAAACCTATGTTCACTACACAATCTAGTAACGAGTTACAGAGATTATGTCGGTGTCGCAATTACGAAGTTCGAAAGATAAACATTATGCACGTGAATCCTAAGATAGAGTCCACTATTTATATTCTCTTCACCCGTTGTGAAAACTTATGTTGTCGACTCTTTTGGATCGTAATTCGAAACAGTAAATGATTAATTTGTTCGTAACCACCTCACTGTATATCCCAAACCCATAACTTGTCAGAGATAAAGTTGAGTATAAAAGATCTTTTGGTTATTAATATATATAAACTCCTTTGGTCAAATACCAAACCAAGAAAAATATTATAAAATAATTTATCTCAGTGAACAAGCTCTATCCAAGCAATTCCACAATGAGAAGCAACTAACCAGTTTTTTCGATCTTTCCATAAGTCTGATGTCTATCGAAATAAACTGCTTGTTTGGATCCTATATAATCAAATGTGCACGTACGAAGTATCGCAAAGATCAGAAACCAAAAAGAAAAAGTCTTAAACCTTCAAACTAACCTGCAAAAAAAATAAAAATGATTCTTACTAATGATCAACATACACATAACAAAGTCTGTCAACGTTGATTGATCAAATGTTCTATCTTTAGATCTCGAATCACTAATTTGAAGTAGTCAATGCTCAAACAAAATTGAGTGGCCTTAATTATAATGTTAGTCAAATCAAATCAATCATCAAAAACTAAAATAACAGTACGATTTAGTTTATCATGAACGGTACTACTAAATGCTTTTTGATCCCAAATAAGACTTCAAGAGATTTCACCTAAGATATATTCAAAGAATATTATTTCCGAAATTACAAAATGCCAATTGTATTCCAGCTCATAAACCTAAACTACCCTTAGTTGACAACTAATATAAGCTACATATGTACATATATTTTAGTATTATGGTAACTAGAGATATGCAAACCTTTGGGATGTGGTAAGCATATATTTTCGAGTATCTAAAAGATATTTGAATTTCAATTTTTCAGGATATCGTTTTGAGAATCAAGGAAAACTTGAACATTAAGTATAAGTGTTCAACACATGTTCAAATCACTATGTCGACATTATGTGAACATTTGAAGTCCAATCCGTGTACATCTCGATGTTTTACAAACCCGAAGAAAACCAAACATATATAAAATGCAAATCTCTGAATAAATTATAAACAAGATCGATAAGGGATTGGTCATGCATTTGAGATCAGTCCTGGGATCGGTCATTGCCACAAGGCATTGGTACTTACGAGGGGTCGGTCCTATAATTAGGATTGGTCCTGAGATCAGTCTACTTCCTTAGATTATGCTTATGATATTCCTTCATATATAATATCAAGGGTTGAATTCATTCCGGAAGTTCATACAAACTAAATAATAACATGTTACCAATTAGTGTTATGTCGATTCACGAAGTCCATAAATAAACAATACCTCATAACTCCATACACCAAAGTAGTATGAAACAAGTTTATCGTTCCTTAATACTTTTTTTTTGATGTAAAAGGTGACATATATTAATTAATCAATGTAGTACATTAGATTTACAATTTCATTTTTGTCGAAAATATTTGTTAAAATGCTAGATTTTTGAACGCGTTGGTTCAAATTTAATACCATTGCATCTGATGTTGTGTTATGATTTCTGCTAATGTATCTAACATGAGATTGAGGCAATTTCTCCAGAACTGAAATAGCTTCTTTGATAGTGTTCTCCGTTGTCCAAGATATGTTTGCTCCTTTATTTTTAATTGTTTCTTCTAACGTTCTGCAATCTGTGACAATAGAGACGCTAGATAGAATGTTTTCTTCTAACCATTTTCCTGCTTTGAGCAATGTTTTAGCTTCTGCATGAAGAGCCGAACAAGCCCAATATGATCCTGCTGAAATGTGCATAAATTCCTCTTGATCCACCGAATAAAGAATAAACGCATATCCCATTGAAGAATCTTATTTTTTGAAGGAGACATCTTTAAAGATTATCCAATCTGAGTGAATGGAAGCCCATGAGGGTTGATTTATTTTTCCTTGATATTGTTTACCTGATGAGTTGTGTATTGGGTAACTCGATTGTAAAAATCTCTTTATCTGCTCAATCAGGTTTATTGGATGTGGTTCTATTTTTTCAAAAGTAACCGAGCATCTATATTTCCAGATGAACCAAAGTATAGTAGCAATTTTCTCCGAGATATGCGTAAGCTTTGGGTCGGAAATCCGTTTTTCAATCCATGTGCTTATCGAGTCCGTTAAGATCTGTGAGTTAACCCCATCTAAAGATAACCCGAACCAAATGGATCTTGCAAAGGGACATTGTCTAAAGAGGTGATGTTCTGTTTCTGGGGCTTAAGAGTTGCACATTGGGCAATCTGGCGATATCTCTGGATTGTGAGCCGCTAATCTGCTTGTAGTAGGAAGAGCTTTTTTGGTTAATTTCCATATGAATAGTTTAATCCTTGGAATTACTTGCAACTTCCATAATTTTTTCCATGGGAAATCCTTATTGTCTTCATCTTCAAGATTTTGGCTTATCAAAAAATTGTAAATGTTTTTTGCTGAAAATAACCCTGATGGATGGTGTTTCCATCTAATTTTATCTTAATCATTACGATTAGGAGATAAAGCTAGGATTTTTATTTTCGTTTCCACTGAGAAGAGAACATCAAGCTTTGATATATCCCAGTCTCCATCATTGTTTATCATCTCTTGCACCCTCTGAGGAAGGGGTTCTTCTATACCCATAGGTTTAGGAATTATATCAGAATTGGGAACCCAATTATCTTCCCAAATTTTTGCCTTAGCTCCATCTTTTACTTGCCAAATAAAATTACCCTTGATTAGGTCTAGACCTTTTTTTTATGCTTGTCCAAATCCAAGAGAGTTCATAGGATCTAGAGTATTCCAATGGGTGGGTATTGGGAAAGTATTTGGCTTTAAGGAGTTTGGCCCATAATTGATCATGTTCCGAGATTAATCTACTGGCCAGCTTTGTTAATAGAGCTATGTTAAATTGATGGGGTTTTTTTACTCCTAAACCTCCTTGGGACTTTGGTTTGCACATTATTCTCCATGCTCTTATGTATCCTCCTTTTCGTTTGGGGACATCTTTTTTCCACCAAAAATTACGTTGAATTCGATCAAGGTGATCAAGCGTTTCTTTGGGTAGGGATAAAACCTGCATCTGATATGTTAGGAACGATTGCAGAATAGATTGAATTAGGACTGTTCTACCTGCTTGAGATGGGATTTTTGATTTCCATCCTTGGAGAGTCGAGTAATATTTTTGAAGAAAAGGCTCAAAGTTTTCCTTCCTGTTCTTATCAAAGAAGAGCGGAGTCCCTAGATATTTATCCTTTTTTGTCATCAAAGGAACCTTTAGAATTTTTGCTATGATTTTTCCATGTTTTGGATGCATCTTAGGACTGAAGTAAACCGCTGATTTTTGAAGGTTCCATTTGTATTGTTATTTCTCCAAATTTAGATAAGATATCTAGTACATTTTTTGCTTCTCCTAAATCCGCTTTTGTGAAAAGGAAGCAATCATCAACAATGAATAGGTGTGAGATATTTGGGGCATGCTTATTTATTTGCATGCCCGATTTTTTTTTATCGATAACAGCTTTTTCCATTAGCCGCGATAATATCTCCATGCATAACAGGAATAAATATGGAGATAGAGGGTCTCCCTGACGGATTCCTCGAGAATTATAGAAATTTGGCCCTGGGGATCCATTGAGAAGAATGGAGAAAGAGGTAGTGGAGACACACTAATCAAATAAATTTACCCAATCTTTGCTGAAACCAAAAGATATAAAGGCTTTTTTAACAAAGGCCCATTCTACTCTATCGAAGGTTTTTGATAGATCTAGTTTTAGAGCTAAAAAGCCTTTTTTTTTGAAGTTTTCATGGAGTGGATTAACTCAAGAGCAATGATGATGTTGTCAATAATATGTCTACCAGGATGGAAAGCTGGTTGATTTGGGGAAATGATTTTATTGAGGATAGGTTTTAGTCTATTAGCTAAGATTTTAGAGATTATTTTATAGATGGTGTTGCTAAGACTAATGGGCCTAAAATCAGCCGGGGTTTGAGGAGTAGAGATTTTTGGGATTAGAGTGATAAAGGAATGATTGAAACCTGGATTCAAAATACCGTTTTTGAAAAAAATCTGAATTTTCGAAATAATATCGTTTCCTAGAGTTCCCCAATTTGCGTTAAAGAACCCTGGCTGAAAACCATCTGGGCCAGGAGCTCCCCATGGATTCATGTTGGAAACAGTAGTCCATATTTCTTCACTAGAAGGAACCTCAATAAGAGAGTTGTTTTCTGTCTCTGATATACAGGGTTTAATGATTTCGGATAAGTCTATATTATAGTTACTGATTTCAGAAGTACAAATCTGAGTGAAATGATTGATGAGAAGGTTATTGAGTTGATCTCTATCTGAAAGCCAAAGACCTGATGGTTCCCTGAGTGAGTGAATGACATTTATTATCTTTCTGTTTGAGGCTGCTGCATGGAAGTATTCCGTGTTATGATCATATTCCTTAACAAATTTATCTCTCGATAGTTGATGGTAGTAATCATTTTTGATCTTGTACCATTTCCCTAACTCCGCTTGGATATTTTTGAGAGTATCCAAATTGTCTGAGAATTTACCGGATTTATGAATATTCTCAATTTTATAATTCAAATTCTTTATATTTTTATGGATATTACCAAAGACATCAGAATTCCAATGAGCTAGGTCAGAGGAGAGCATTTTAAGATTGGATGAGAAGTTGTTCGAAGAGGAATTGGTTTTGTGTAACTTCCAAGAGGCTTCCAAAATATTGGTAAGAGTGGGATGTGTGAGCCAAGATCTAATGCATCTAAATGGTTTTTGAAGCTTTTTGGTTTCAGGGTTTGAATCAAAAAGTAAAGGTGTATGATCAGATCCGACTCTGGATAAGTGGCATACCTTTGAATCAGGGAAGCTTTGGATCCATTGATATGAAACTAGAGCTCTGTCTATCCTTTCGCATATATTTGCTTCTCCTTTTCTATTATTAGACCATGTAAATGGCACTCCTTCATATCCTGCATCTTGAAGCCCCAGCGAGTCTATAGTTTGGGTAACAAAAGATTTGCTGCTTGAGCTTGTTTTATTTCCGCCCTGCTTTTCCTCTGGATCTAGAATGATGTTTAGATCTCCTATTACGACCCACGGTTTTAGAACTTGCTGCGCGATGTTAGAAATGTGGGTCCATTGAGCTATTCTATCATCTGCTTCAATTGCACCATAAATACATGTAATCATCATTTCCTTATCTCCTATTATCCCTTCAAAATGACAAACATTTAAGTGTGATGAAACTAGTTTTAATTCTACATTGTTATGCCAAGCAATTGCTAACCCCTTAGCTATACCCACAAACGGAACTATAAACCAATCATGAAAGTGCGATTTTTTTAAAAACATATCCATTTTAGAAAAGGGGGCTTTAGTTTCGGATAAAAACACGATATCTGGGTTATAATACTGGCACAGATAATTTAGATGGTCCTTAGTGATTGGGGTCCCAATGCCCTGGACATTCCAGGACAATAGTTTCATGATTATCTATAGACCCAACCAGAGACCAGTAAAACTGAGATTACTATCCAGTAAAGCACCAAAAAAGGAATAGAATAGTAAGTAGGAATAGAGGCCACATAAAGGAAAGGATCTCCACAAGAGGGAAATTAAAAGGAAAACTATACAGACACAAAGAACTTGAAATAAACAAATAACAAGGTGATTTATGAAGGAGGATTGTTCTTTTACACTCAGATTTTTCACTTTATGAAAGGAGTGGAGTGAGAATAATATGATTCACAAAAACAGAGACATAGGAATAAAGGAACAAAATCTAATTTACCCTCAGAAACAAAAAAATTTATTGTACTTTGAAATAGAACGCTAGGAGCTAGATAGAAGCACAAAAAAACTGGAAATAAGACTAAATAAAATTTAAGTAAGACTAAGCAAGCTAAGAGAGGATACAATAACAAAGAACAAAAAAAAAAGATGAAATGCAAACCAAAATGCGAGCTCATAGGCTCTGATGTCAACTTGATATACTCATGTTTATATTATTGTAATTTACTGCTTTTTAGGGGATAGTCTAATCTTCAGGAATGCTAGGAAAATTATTTCAAAGGGTCATGGAACGGCAGTGTCCACTTAAGCTCAATTCAAAACTTGTCCCTCCAAGCTCTTGGCACGATAACAACTGAAATTGGCAAAACCGCAGCACAGGAAAGTTATGCAATTCAAAATTCACCCCATATAAGATAGTACAAAAAACAGGAATACTCCATAATAACTAAAGTAACTACTATCTCATAGGAAACCATTACAGGAGGAGATAGGGATAGAAATGAAAGGAGAAATCTTTTGTTGGGAATCAGATTAGAAAACCAATAAATACCCACTCTTTAAATTGAAAAATCTCCAAAAACTCTCAAGAACCAAAGGAAAGCCCTATGCAACTCAGGCTCATGTTGCAGTCTTAAAAAAAACCTCAGACCAAGATTACAGACATATAAACTCCTTGAATTTTCCAGGGGACAGAGGACATTTTTAACACATCATCATGTCAAGCACCTAAACATGGTGATACACCAGACCCAGCTGAGAAGCTACAGGAAGAAAAGAATTTTTCAGAAATTATATGAAATAAGGGAAAACATCAAGGAGGCTGGTTGGACACAAAATACCATCACCATGCCCACCAGCGAAGCAAGGTGATACTCCAATACACAGCTGAAAAGCTACATGAAGAGAAAAAAACTATTGCAAAGGTTTTATTAAAGATTGGAAAAAACAGAGGATCAAAAGAAGCACAAACATATGATGAACATAAACAAAAACATCAGAATTCTGATGAGAAATAATAGGGTTTGATTTTCTAAATAAATATGCCACAAACAGAAAGATCTAAGAAGAAATTGAAGTCGGAATACTATGATGCTAAAGAGATTGAAATACTCTTTTCAAGACCAGGGATATGAAGGAATCCTCGAGATAAACTTTTAGATATAGATAATTAGGGTCACAATAAAACCAAAATTTCAATCAATCAGATTCAAATGGGGTGAATTAAGACGCATAAAATTCCTAATCAAGGCTAATGATAAATCAATTCCAATAATTAAATTACTTATCTCCAGCATCAATAGATAGCATGCAAAAGAGGATTTGAGATGTTGCAGAGACCAAGCTTTACTTCCATCTCCTTAAACCTAGTAATCATATCCCCTTATTGTTGGAGTAGATCTGATAGAATCTATTAAATTTCAAATCACCAACGTCTACAGGATGCGTATGAGAAGGGTTTTTTCTTCTTTATTCAATTTGTAGATCCTCTTAGAAACTCCGCCGTCTTGTTTTTAAGAAACATATCCCCCAAATTGCAGTAAATCTATGAAATTCAGTATATCTTCTCCATCAGAGCCTATGAGACGACTAATTAGCCGCTCATGGCAGGATTAAAACGAAGAAAAATTGAATGAAAACGGAGGAGACTAGGGAAGAAAGTCCGGTCTGTGGGTCTTTGGACTTCATGATCAACTTTCTTTGATCAACTTGAAATTCGTAGGGAAAGAAATTAAATAACAAAAAAAATCAGTATTTCTCTCTGCTCCAGGGGTCCATCCTTAATACTAAGTAGCATGTTTTTTATATGAAATCTTTTAATTTGTTCCTATTCGAGCATGCCTTTTCTATGAAATTTAATGATTATTTATTTAATTAAGGACTCAAATATTTATGTTCGTTAACGCATTTAACGAGGTTATTTATTTAGCATCCTTACTCGTATTGCCCATCTATCTATATAAGGATTAAATTGGAAAAGATGGATTTTTTTTTTTTTTGTAACTATTTAGCTCGAAGGGAGGGAGTAATTTCTTCTAGGTCCTACACACAGCGCCTGTGTCAATTCCAACACGCTCCTATTCTTAGTCTTGCCGAGTGGAGTGCACCCTGCAACCATAATGGGTTGACTTTATTTTAAAACAAAATGTACACAATAATACTAGGTGAGCTTAGCCGACCCTCTAAATACCTAAACAAATTTCTGCCAGTCAACCATTTGTCTATATCGAAAAAGTGCGGGATTCCTAATACAATAAAGTCAACCCCTTTAACATAATGCCAAATTTCCCCTAACTTGATAGCTAGGTAACAGCATAGTAACATCTAAACATACACCATAAATTTCATAAAACATATCTCAATCTTTCAGTGCTTGTCTTACTGGTTGGACTAGTAGTTGTACTAGTTATGAACCTTATTGTATTTGTAATCCCCAGATAAGGGCCATTGGATTTTGACCAAGAGAGATAACGAGCGTTTCCTTCCTTCAAAGAGAACCTCAAAATTAGACAAAATTTAGCCGTTTTGGGAGGACATGAATCCACCACGTAATATATTACTGACTAATATGAACATTTGTGGATCTAAACTTGTATCTCGCAGATTTATCTGATCCAATATCAAAAGAATGGATTATGGACGGCCATCGGACCGTATGAAAAACATTTTATAGAAAAGAGTTTGACAAAACATTCATAACGGTTGTGTTGGATCGTCGTCACACTTCGATTTATATATTTTCCTCTATGTTTCACGGCGTAAGAAACAGTTATAAGGACCGTGGGCATCTCCATAGGCGCTTACGGCATATGGTCGTGAGCATTAGGACAATGGGAAATTATTTTTCATGCACTGCATGCTGGGTTTTTTTCTCTTCTTTTTGACATAATCAGCACGGAACTCCAACCTCCAACACGAGAGTTTAACCCCTAGCCCAGGGGCGGAGCTAGAGTAGTGCAAGGGTGTGCACTTGCACCCCTGCCCAGCTAGCTCCAAAGCCCTTTTTAGGCCCAATTTAAAATATGATGCTATACACAAGCCTAATTTTTGTTATTTTGCACCCCTAAAAAAGATTTTGTACCCCAAATAGAGCTGTCAATTTATAACCAGACCCGCGGGTTGACCCTAACCCGGCTTGTTTCAACCCGGCGCGGCTTGACTTGTTATCTATGTTAAATAGTACCACATCGCCTAGGGCAACCTAGGTCCCATGCTTAATAAGCTTTGGGTAATCCTAACCTTGCAAGCCGGTTTTCGAGGTTAGTTAGGCCCGAGGATTTCTAACATGGTATCAGAGCCAGACCCCACTTAACGCTACCCGTGTCCATCCATGTGTCCGTGGTTTCCGTACCACTCAGTGTCAGTGTATCTGTGGTTTCCGTACCACTCAGTATCCGCCAGTGTGCTTTCGTGGCTTCCGTGCCACTCAGTCAGTGTAGCCTTAGTCGTTGAGGGGGTGTTAAATAGTACCACATCGCCTAGGGCAACCTAGGTCCCATGCTTAATAAGCCTTGGGCAATCCTAACCTTGTAAGCCGGTTTTCAAGGTTAGTTAGGCCCAAGGATTCCTAACAATCTAAACGGGACGGGTTAGAGTTGGTATATACAACCCTACTAGAAAACAAGCTGGACTAGGGCCAACCCGCGGGTTACCCGCCAACCCGTCAAAATTAATAAATATATCCTTCATCACGGCCAACTCTTTAAAATCCCTGATTTGCATACATATATTACAATTTAGTTAAATTTAAATCAATAAATTAAGTTAATCTTGGATCTAACCAAACATATATTAGAATTTTACGTTTCAAATAATCAATCAATAAATCAAATAACAACTTAGATTCATCAATCATATATTTATCCAGGATGCCCCTTCTTGATATTTTATTTTAGTAGAGCGACAAGGAATGATCAATGGAGGCAGAAATATCAACTGATGAAAAAATGATGCAGATCTTGCTGTTATGACTATATATAGAATTATTGACAGTAAAAATTGAAAAACAATATTGAGATATACATGGAGAGGAGGAGTATTTGTTTCTAAATATATATATATATATAAATGAGGATAGTTTACAAAAGAGAAAAACAGAACAACCATAAAAAAAAATGTAAAGAGCAGCAGAACTTCTTAAACAGTGAGTTACTGGGTTGGTCTTACCGACATTAATTTAAACTTATAGGATGATAGAAAAGTGAAGTGCTTAGTTGATGTTAGGGTTCCGTGCCTAGAAAAACTAAAATGCACTGACCGGTTATATAGTTGATTAAGTGGTAATAAGAACGTCCACCTCACAGCTTAGTGGTGGGGCTGTTAACTAAACACCAAATTGACCTAGGTTTAACTCTTACGCGACGAATAATCCTTAATATTTTGTTTTCATTTTTAAATTGATAATATTAACCCGCCAACCCGCAAGACTGAACCGTTTAGGGCTAGGGTCAGGATTTTGAGCTTGTTCATGAATAGTACTAGGGTTAGGGCTGACCCTAACCCTAGTACGGGTTGGCAAGCTAGGGATGGGTTGACCCTAGCTTGCCTCGTTTGACAGCGAAGATTTTTGCACCCCAAACTTACAAACTCTGGCTCCGCCCCTGCCCTGGCCAACTAGGTTATTCCCAGTTGGCTATCATGCAGGTTTGATCCATAAATTTTGTTCATTTTTCCAGTGTCAAAACTTGAGGAGTTGATGGATGATAAGCATTCCGAAGAGCAAGAAAATGTTGAGCGATATCTTAGTATTATCCATGGGATTGTAACCTTCGTCAACTTGGGGAAATATCCTAAATCAATGAGAAGTAGCTATTAGATAAGCGTCAACCTGGGGAAATATCCTAAAACAATGAGAAGTAGCTATTAGATAACCTGGCTTGATTGGGGTATACCCAGATTAATTGGGGTATACCCAATTTTAAGTGGTCTTTTTTTAAGGGCTAAGAGGGAGTCCTAATGGGTGAAGTTACAATACTACCCTTACCCTTTATAATTCTTATTACCCTAAATCAGTTTTATTTTTTTCATTTCATCTTCTTCTCCTCCACCTTTACCTTACCGTCTTCTTCATCCCCACCATTGAAAACTCGTCGATTAATTCGTCGTAATCGTCGATTCGAAAATTCCGATTAATCTTCAAACATGGAGCCGCCACCTAGGGCTAGTCATATGAAAGGAGCAAATCGAAAACCCAATGAATATAACCCTGGAATTGCAAATTTAGTTCAAAGGAAAGTGAAGAAAAAAACCGTCGAAGAAGAAGAAATCAACGCCGCTGAAACCGAAGAAATGACGCGATTAAGAAAGTAAGGGCCTACTTAAACTCACTCCAGTACTTCAATTTCATGTTTGCATGTCAAATTAGGTCAGAAAAATCCAAATTCTGAATTTGCAGTTATTTAGCCGGAAGGGTCTCTAATTCACGACCCTGCCGACTTTTCATATTTAGGGTTAGTCGGCAAGCTCTTAGGTTGAAGATCTTGCCGGCTGTTGAATACCTGTAACTGATTTTTACAGAGTCGGCAAGGTATTCAACCTAATAGCTTGCCGGCGATAATTTTTATTTTTAGTCGGTGGGTTATAATTCAAATACCATGCCGGCGGTTTGTTTTGAAAATAGTGGTTCATGATGCCTAAAGTCGGAATGGTATTTGGATACCACCCTGCCGGCTGTTTTTTATCCGGAAATGTATGGGTTATGGAACTTCCCGACTAATTATGTGGAAAATCCTTGTATCTACTGTGTTCATATTTGTTATAAGCCGGCAGGTTATTTGAATAAGACCCTGCCGACTATAGTTCAGCCGACATGTATATTATTAGTCGACCCTTCCGACCATTGTTCCGCCGGATTGGTTATATATGTCAACCCTGCCGACTTATGAATTTTTTCTTAATTGTTCTTGTTCAGGTTGCAAAAGGAAAAGAAGAAAAATGTTACTCCTCCTTCAAGACCTCCTCGTGTTGGTGACAAACTCTTGAATGCAACACATCGAGGGGCATTAGTTGAGCCGGGAACACTCAAGATCCATGTACGGAATGATTCTCAACCACCACCACCGGAACCAAATGATTCAGATGAAACTCCAGATGAAGACCAATCAATTCCATCTGGTAGAAGAGGTGATGATGATGATGTTGTTGAAAGAACTCCGGCTGCTGGAGGAGGTAACAATGATGGTGATCAAGACATGCCACCTGTTGGAGAAGGTAATGATGATGATGATGATGATGATGATGATGATGATGATGATGATGATGATGATGATGATGATGATGATGATGATGATGATGATGATGGTAATGGTAATGGTAATGGAGATAAAGATAAGGATACATAAGAAGAAATTATTGAAGAAGAAGAAGAAGAAAAAGAAAAAGGTGGAGAAGAAACAAGTAATAATCAACAAACCCAAGCTGCAACTACAACTGAAACCGGAAAGAAGAAAAGGGTTATCACTAAACCAGCTGATTCCCACATGCCTCCCTCTCACTTGAAGGTTACACTAAAACCAGGTGAGCCTCTAAAGGGGACCCCAGAAGATGGTGGGCATGTTCTTTTTGGATACAAAGAAAATGAATTCCTGATGCCTAAAATCATAATAAGGTCAGCAGGGTAAGAAAATTACGACTCTGCCGGCTAAACTTGGTCGGCATGTTTGGGGGGAAAAACCTAGCCGGCGAGTTCAAAATTCAAATTTTGACAAGTACAATTGCATTGATTGACTACCATAACGGCCAAATTTTGGCACCATCCTATAAATACACTAGTTCTCTCTACAAAACAACACACACCTATTTGCATATACTCTCCAAAGCTCATATCATCATATACTCCATCTAACTCACCCAATACCTCCACCTACAAGAAATGGCATCATTTGATTCAAATGAAGATCTATCCATCACCAAAGCATGGTATGCGGAAACTCGGGTTAGAAATCAGTCCTCCGTAAGGGTGGATGCCGTAACTTTTTGGGCTAGGGTATACAACAAATATAGGAAAGAGTTTGGGAATCCTAATGGAAGAAGTGTTCAAAAAATTCATGATAGGCACCTAGTCATCGAAAATGCGATACTTGCTTATTTAGCTATCCAAAAACCGATTTTCAACGCTACCCACTTTAACTTGTCCATTGAACAATTTGTAAGTATTTTTGTGGTTTATTTTACGTGATCCATGTTGTTTGATCTTCCTACTAACAAATTAAGTTTGTATTTTGTTTTTGTAGCATGAAGTCGTAAAAGCGCGCTACTTGGAGAAAAAGGAGGAAGCATTCGCATTCGATGCAAGCTATCAATTCATGGTATCCAAAATCCCGGAGTATGCCCCGGAGATGATGGAGGGTGTGTCGTCGTCAGATTCCTCGGACGAAGATTGATGGCTTTAGAAGTTTTAGTGTAGGTTTTGTGGGTAGATCTCTATATAGACCCTCACGAGACTATAACTCGTCCACTAGGGTCGCATAGGGGTTCAAAGGCTTGATGCACATGCTAAGTGCATTCGTTGTTCCGTCGACAAGGAGTTAGATTTTATGTTTCAATCAATGTAATAACCAAATTTTCATGAATAAAGTGAATTACATCTTCCCATATTCTATTTTCTGTTGGGTATAACTAAAGGTCGGCAAGGTAACATTGCCGGCTTTTCAACAGCCGTCCATGTTAGAAATTATTTGCATGCCGACTGACTATAAGTCAGCAGGCAATGTTAGAAATTATTTGCATGCCGACTATATGATAGACGGCATTGTAGGAAATATTTGACCATAAGATAGGTGGCCCAAGATAGTCGGCATATTCTTCATTCATAGACCATTCCGGCCAGAAATAGTCGACGTTTTCTTCATCCGCAGACCATGCCGGCTATACTTAGTCGGCACCTTATTCAAACGCCGACCTTGCCGGCCAATTTTAATTGGCACCTTATTCAATCTTCGACCTTGCCAACTTTTCACATTTTGAGAACCGAAATTTTTGATCGAAATCGAACTCATAAGACAGACAAAAGGTTTAATCTACTGAATTCTTATTTTCAAAATTTTAATCTAAACTCAATTAGTTAAGCTAATCAAAAAAAATTAGTGTTAATTAAATAAGGGTATATTAGCCATTTAGAAAATACATGGTTAAGGGGTGGCCTGTTTTACTTCTAAATGACCCAGGTTTTGTCTCATTAGGTATACTCCAATTAATCTGGGTATACCCCAATTAAGCCAGGTTAGATAAGCATCATATATAATACTATTAAAAAGATGGAAAGGAAAGAAAATAAAATAAAGATTAAGAAGAAGATTAGCTTGCTGCTGCTTTAGTGGTTGACTATATTTTCATTACCTGTGTCTACGTAGAAAGAGACTTTCGTGGGAACCATAGAACTCAAGCATGGCTGTCTGATATAGAATACCTAATTTCTAGGTTTAAGAGAATTGTCTTTAATTTTGTTAATCGCACCAACAATGGGGTCGCCCACAATGTATCCCAATGGACAAAAACAAATAGAACCTGTATGGCTTGGTCTTCACCCCCAGTTTGGCTTCTGCCATCCTTAAGTGCCGACCATAATCTATCAAGACAGGTGGAGGAGATGTAATAAGGTGTTTCATAATTTGCTTAAAAAAAAAAAGGGAAATGGTCACGGGTCAGGTGGTGGTGGTTTTGGTCTAACTGAATCCACATCTTTCTCCTTCGCTTATTAGTTCTGACCTGAACCACATTCGATCGAAACAAAAATCAGACAAAATCAAGATAAAAGAGAGAGACACACCGAGTAGCTAGAGAGAAAGATGCGGGGTAGAGAGGGAGAAAAAGTTTGTAAGATAGTAGTTTATGAGGTTTTGGAATTTTATTCAAAGTCAAACCCCCATTGTCTAGTACCACTCTTGAAACGGACAAAATAATACAGATCACAGGTAATGTACACAAAATGGGTCCATGCAGATACTGTACACAGACCAGGTCCATTCTTAATTGGATCAATCCATGTACCTAATTACATTTCTAAAAAACAGTTAGAATAAATCATAACCGTGACTCCAGAAACGAGAAAAACTAGATTTGTGCCCGTGCTATGTAGCGGATATATTTGTCTTTTAACTTGGTGTGTGTAGGGTTTTGCTCCGTCCCCGCCTCGTGACAATGTATTTTTGATTTAGGGTGCGCCCCGTCCCATGGCGATGTATTTATTTTATTTTTTTATTTTCGCACAAAATTTGTGGATTTTTTCCCTTTATATATTAATTTATAAAAAAAAATCCTAATATAGTAGTTACTCGATTTCCAAATTGAATTTGAAATTCCATAAAATTCTAAACACGATAAGTTAGGTTTTCTTTATAAGTTTGTAATTTTTAAACCAATTATATGTTATCAAGTGTCCTCACCTAAATATTGTCACATCATGAATTCCAAATTGAATTTTGTTTCCTTTTCTAATCTTTTTCCCATACTTTTTAAACCAATTATACGTTGTCAAGTGTCCTCACCAAAACCCTTGTTTTACAAAACTCAAAAAAAACCTATTTCAGTCAATAGGAAGCGAGAGTTTCCTCACCGTTCAACATGTGCGCTTTATTTGTCTAGGCGTTTAAGTCATTAGACGATTGCGTTACCCAAAGTCGACATGGACTACAAAATTACGTTGAGACTATATAAACTAGTTACCTAGCATTGGTTAAAAGAAAATGAGACAGTTCAACACGTAAACATCCATCCTTTCGCTATCTACTCCACCGTCTCTCTTTCTCTGTGTGTTATCTTTTAAATTAAACGTTCCATTTCTTTCATCATCTTTACTTAAACTACCATCAGTGCTACTTTTTCTTGTACGTTAAGTCGAAGATCATCATAATGGAGGAATATTTACTTAGAGCAGCAACTAATTGGTCTTACGGGTCAGAAGAAGATGATGCGGAGTTAGTAAGAGAGCTTCTTGACAATGAATCACCTTTCTTTATGTTACCTGACATTGTAGATTCTAGTCAAAACGAACGCAGTTTTTCATCAGCGGAGCAACCAACTCCGGTGAATCCTTTAGTTTCGAAGGCTAACGTTCTCTACTCAGGGCCAACTATTGGAGATATTGAGACAGCGCTATCATTCACAAATCATCACCAGCAGCAACACAATGATGAATCCAGTGACATGAGCATCTCACGCAACGGGTACGTATTTTCCTTGTTCTCCCTCGATACATTACGCGTACGTTGTTGAGTTTTGTGATATGTCCTGTTCTATGTTGTTTTCTAACCAAAAAACTGGTTAGTCTTGTTGACATTCATCCGTTCATGTCAAGCTTGAATTTCGTTTTGCAGGTTTTCGATATTAGAGAAGGGTTCGAGTAAGGTTGATAATAAGTATACTTTGAAAATCAAAAGTTGTGGAGATGGAATGAGTGATGATGGTTATAAATGGAGAAAATATGGGCAAAAATCAATCAAAAACAGCCCTAATCCAAGGTGAACGATCTTATTCTTAGTTTAACCATGACCATTATCAATTCTTAAACCTTTTCAAAGTTAGCCAACAACTATTCAGTTCACAAGTATTATCCAGTGTTTCATGATCAACAAGAGTTCTCGTTTGGTATCTTAATATTTTTAGGGCCTAACGTATCCCTGTGTCTATTTTCTCTTGTCCGTCGAGTGAACTTGCAAGTCTACCCTATCTGTCAGCTTGTATCTGCTTCGGTGACTCTGATTGTTAGGACTAGCTAGTTGGGATTACCCCAGGCTGCTCCTTTACTATCCCTCTCTCTCTCACTCACTCACTCACTACTGTTTGGGAAAAGAACGAACAAGAATCCCACTAACTGGATAACGACAGCACTATCCCTACCTCTTTGGTCTTTACTGTCAAAGCATGCAGATTTCGTATAGCTCAAAGATTGAGCTTAAAATTGATTTTGTGAAAAGTATTCATTTTAATGTCATTTTACATAGTCAATTAGTAAGTACTATTCATGGTGGGAGCAGACTGCAGAGTTGGTTTGAGAGGTCGAAAGTTCAAGTATTTAACTTGATTGCTATTGATTATTTATTTCTTGAGCATTTAATGTTATTGTATGGAATAGCTTGTTAACTGATATTCATGTATAACAGCATAACAAATTGACATCCACTATAGGTTTGATGTAGTTCGAATTCAATTAATTAACGTTAATCGCACAATAAATAACCACAAGGGTGTCATTTACAAATGTTCTAGAATCTGAGATTGCATGGCAGTACGTTAAAATGAAAAGAAACCCCTGAAATACCCAAAATCAATAATTGTGTGCAAATGATATGTACCAACTACTCTATATCCAATGTCCCACTAGAAGTTTTGGTACCCTAACCTTTTCTTTAGATTGTTTTGTTTCTAATTCTGTTTGGGGTTTGCTTTCTGCATTATTTGGATACAGGAGTTATTATAGGTGTACAAACCCAAGGTGCAGTGCCAAGAAGCAGGTGGAACGATCAAGGGAGGACCCAGAGACGCTTATCATAACCTATGAAGGGCTCCACCTCCATTTTGCCTACTCCCATTTCATACCAACCAAATCTCACACCAACATTGCCGCCCCTGCTGCCACCACCACCAACAACCCTCACCCACCTTCCAAAAAATCCAAGACAAACAGCAGCGTTTCTCAGGTAGAAGAAGATCAAGTACTTAAAGCTCAACATTTGATGGACCTGACAAACTCAGACCCAGTTTACATTTCGCCTCCAGAAGATATATTTCAACAGTCGGGTATATGTTCACAAGGTTTGCTTGAAGATATGGTACCTTTGATGATAAGAAACCCATCCAACAATACCAACACTTCATATTCAAATTCTTCTTATTCATCCTCTTCTCCTTCTTCCTGTTCTTCCTTTTCCTGGTCACCTAATAGTTCTTATTATGATTTTGATATTGGAAGTGCAATTTCGAGAACCACTTAAGCATTCAGTTTTTTTTTTCTTCTTTTTTCATCAGTTTAGGAATAGATTACAACAAGTGGTTCTTCTAATAATGATGATGTAAAGCTGGGAATGTATCGAAATAATTATGAATGAATCTATGATTGATAATAGTTGCAGAGTTTATGAAACTGTGTTTCCAATGAGATGTTCGAGTTCCTATTGGTAAGTTTAACAACGGTTCCCGCCCCATGACAATCGATCCTATTGGTGTCAATGGAAAGTGTGGGAAAGAACAATTTGTAAACAACTGCTATTCCCAAATTAAACCCATGAAACCACACCAATGCAAGGGGGAAAAAAAAAGACAGCAAACAACTCGTACATATCAAGACCAATAGCAAAAGTGAAAGAAAATTGCTGCACAGAGAAACTATAATGCACAAAAGCTCTGAAATTAAAGTATCCCCGAGATACCAATGGCAAACCAAGTCAAACAATTAAAGGCAGTAAAATAAATATCTTTGTTAGGAAAGTTTCATCTAGTCTAAGAAGTAACAACCTGCAAATGCAGAAACACTGTTCATGCAAATAAAACTAAAAATTCTTCAGCCTTAAAGATTTATATGGGCACTATGTAAGTTTGGTGCAGAACCTAAGTAATCGTAATGATGCAATTACAGGAGTTCACGCTTGAAGTTTAGGGTAAGCTCTATGCCATGGATGGGATATAGAAGGTGCATCAGTGGTGTATTTTACTTTTTGATACACGACTCAAGAGGTGACACACTGACACCCCTTTCCTGAACGTTTTGAGAACATTAGTAAATATCAGCTGCTACGTAGTTATGCAAGAATGCAAACAAGATTCATTATAGCAACTGTGTAACTTAAAGAGGAATGTAAAGTAAGTAATGTGCAGAACACTTTGATGACTATGAAATAAACGATGTATGATGTTGAACAAGTTAAAACTTTCGCAATGCTGATATACAAGAAAAACAGCATAGACCACCTCAGTCACAGAACTCAACTTCAAATGAAAAGATCAGGAGCTACATAGTTATGTAAGAATGAAAGCAAGATTCATTATAGCAATTGTAATGTGCAGAACACTTTGATGACTGAAATATACGATGTATGATGTTGAACAAGTTAAAACTTTCGCAATGCTGATATACAATAAAAAAATGATAGACCACCTCAGTCACAGAACTCAATTTCAAATGAAAAGATCAGGAACAGAAAATGTAATTAATAACATTGAGTACAACAACAACAACAAAAAAAAAAAAGTGCCAAGCGTAGAATCAAATGCGCTCTGAAAATCATGAATGAAGTAAAAACAAGTGAAAGAACTAGTCATGTTCATCCACTATAAATTTCGATTACAAGGCTCAGAAAGTTGATTTGATAAGAGCAAATCCACAAAAACCCGCGTCAAATAACAACATTACAGCCAAAAGTAGACTAATACAGGAAAGGGATGAACTTGTACTTAACTTTATTCATGTACTCGGTATATCTCTCCCCAAATGTCTCCAGCAACAAGCTCTCTTCCAATTTTGCTTTCTGGTCATAGTAAGCCACACAGACCGCAATTATAAACAGCAAACTTAGAGGTGCCCGAAGTGCAACACAGTACGTTCCAAAAAGCATCATCGTAGACGCATAAATTGGATGTCGAACAAATCTATAGGGACCAAACTGAACAACTGAAGTTGGCACCACAACCTTCTCAGAATACTTAGCTAGATACAAACTTGAGTTGTAGTGCATAAAAAGAGTTGCAATTATCAAACCCCAAACTCCAAAGTTTCTCCAACCACCAGGAATTAAGTGCAATTCAGGTCCTTCCATTGCCGCAAACCAATGACCAATCATTACACCAGCAAAGAACAAATACCGAAACAAACTGGGTACCACCATATCCCATTTTGGATCATGTGCAGGGAGATAATAATCACCGTAAAGACGTTTCCTTATACTAGCATTGAAGAAGAAGAAATAATGATACACAAAGAAGAACACAAATGGCCATCCTTCAAGGTATCCATTAAAATGAGCTGGTGGAACAAGGGTTAACCAAGTAAAAGCTGAAGTCACTATGACTAATTGTTCAAAGATATTTGCTTCACCATTCAAATGTTTACGAAAACAATAAAGACCATAAACTGCAAGACCCGCAGCTAGAAACCAAGGCCAAAATAACCAAGTCCAACTAAAATACATCCAGAAAAAAGGACCGAGTAAAAGATTTACCGTCCATTTTGTTGCAGCAATAGCAATTGAAACAATCCCAGACCATTTGCAGATATCAAAAGGTGTTAATTCAGATAAAGATTTCTTCACTGAATTCAAATAAAGGGTTTTTACAAATTTGGTTAATGGGTTTTCTACTTCAGCTTCAGAGGCACTATTACTACTACCGCTGCTGCTTGAATATGAGCATTTGAAGTAATTTCTGAATTGGGTTGATAATGGTGACCTAATGCTTAGGGGTTTGGAGCAACTCACTAGACTTTTGAGGGTTTTAGGGTTTTGAAATCTCTCATTTAACTGCGGGTGTTGGAAGAGTTTGTTCAAAGGTCTGACTGAAAATCTGTTTGTTCTTCTAAGAGAACACCCAAATGGGTAGGTTGCTGTGTGAAGGAAAACTGAACTGGTTTCCATGATTTCTTCAATTTACTGATTTTCATTCGTCTACTCTGAGAAACAGAGGTGAATAAGCGAGGATAGACTTTATTTAGGCACCCCAAACATTATATTGCAACTGACACCCCTGATTGCATCATCTCTTTTTCATGATTTTATAAAGGTGATCCAGCGGTTAGGATCTGTTAATATTTATTTGTCTTATCATCACCCCCGAGTAATACTAGTATCCCCTTTATAAATCGTGTTTTTTTTTATTCAGGGTTTATAAAGGGATACCAAATCCAAATAAAACAAAAGAATCTCAACAACGGTAACTCTGGATAAGGGATACCCATATAAAACAAAAGAATCCTAACAACGAGAACTCTGGATTAGTATCTTTTAGAGAATCGGTATCTTCTTTATAAATCATGTTTTTATTTTGAATTTTTATTGTGGACTTTTGCGTCTTATTTAATTTTTCTTTTTTGTTTAAGATCCACAAAAAAGGATATGTTGGATCCAAAAAAAAAAAATACACCACCCAAGGTGGGATATGCGGAAAAGCTACAAAATTAAGGTAAAATTTAAGGAGGATTAAAATACAAGCTCTTCAAGTTAATCATGGTCTGATATGGGGCATCAAAGAATTCTTCAAAAACCAAAGCCCAAGAATATATAGTCTACTTGATCATATTAAAAAACGTGCAATTGGGGTACATCCCGATTTATTGGGGATATGAATTAACATGCCCATCCTTAGAATCCTGTTAAGGGGTATTTTTTGGGGACAAAAATATTAAACAGCTGAAAACGCGGGGGTACCAAAATACACCACCAATTTTTTCTTAGACAATCTGTATGGACAAACTTAAATACAATTTTTGAGAGTTCAACTTAATGAATCTCAATCAAGGAACAGTATCTAGAGTTATATCTCTTTCTCTGACAATCAGAAAGTTTACAGAGACTAGTCTGTGAACCTGATTCTCGTGTGAGAGTACTTGGGTGATTCCAAAGATCAATTTCCAAGTAACAATCAAGTCGTATCCAATGGATATATCTACTTTGATTGATTTAACGGGCAACCTGTGAAATTTCAATTATAAAGATAAACAATATAGTGCGGAAAAGAAATAACACAGACACCAGAAGTTTTGTTAACGAGGAAACCGCAAATGCATAAAAACCCCTGGACCTAGTCTAGATTGAACACAAAACTGTATTAAGCCGCTACAGACACTAGCCTACTACCAATTAACTTCGGACTGGAATATAGTTGAGACCGAATTTAACCCTCACATCTATTCAGTTACAGTCGCGCTCCTTACGCCTCTTGAATCCCAGCAGGACTCCGCGCAATTGATTACCTTAGCTGACGTCCTTTACACCCTAAGAGTTGCTTCAACTCAATTGAAGACTTTAAACCAATTTGTCTCCCACAGATAAGCATATATCTGTGATTTCCTTTTTGATCGTAGATCAAGGTGATTTGAAATCGATAGCAATAGACAAATTCTAGATAACCTCAAAATCCGGACTTATGCTTCCTGAAGAGCACCCTAGATAATTATTCACCTCACAAGTATTAAACTTGTGGAATCAATCAAAGTCTGGGATGAAGATAACTTTGATGATTTATATCTATCTTGTTCAAGTGAGCAGCTCAACAATTGAACAAGATAGGGATACTCGAGATATCAGATAAACAATAGGTGTTCCTGGCTTCACGAATCCCTATGAAGTCTTTGTAGTCGCTAAACCCTAAATGGGTTTTAGGAAGAGGACGACTCTAGTTTACAACTAGGACACACCAAGAAAGTAGTGTCGTTATTTAACGATCCCAGTTGCTTGAGATTCCCCTTTAATAGACATTCAAAGCATAGGTTGCTTAAGGTTTAAGTTAAGATAGCTTTGGAACCAAGCAAACAATATCCATCATTAGATGAATATTTGAATCTGATTAACATAACAAGATATGCACTCTGGTTAGGATGAAATGCAACTGAACCATGTACAAAGACCACTTTCATGAATGGTTAGTCGAAACTAGCCAACTATATTATAAGCTTGAGCATTTGCATATAACACTTAAGACTTAACTCGAGTCATAATTATGTGATCCAATATGTCTATGGTGTTTTTAGAGATTATTTAAATGCGAATTATCTCGGAGAGAAAATTTGTGTGCATATGAATTTAATCGACATGGTAAGTATATGTACAAGGTACAAATAATTAACATGTTCATGAACAGTTAAGTCAAAGTACGTGTGCCGGTATGTATACCTTATAACATGACCGAGTTCCAGAGTTCACAGAAATTTTACGGTATGTGTACTGGTATGGATACCTTAAGACAATAACCAGTTCCGGAGTTCACATAACTTTTCTGGTACGTGTACCGGTATGGATACCAAACTGGTTCCGGGATAAACAGTTCTTTTCTAGCACGCGTGCTGGTTTGCGTACTGATCCGGGTTCACGAGTTCACATACTTTTCATGGTGTGCATACGGATATGCGTACCAAAAGCTATATTTGTCGACATATAGTTACTCCGTTACGTGTACTGAGTACATGTATTACAGCTTCATACCTTAACAGTTTTCCAATTTGTAAGACTGATATGTATACTGTCTTATATCCGAATTTACAATAGTTCTATATTTTTCTCTAAATCAATTCGAAATATTCCCAAATGACATCAATGACACATATCACTGTTTCAGGTTATTTTTGAATGATAAGTCTTGACTCATGATTTTGATTGCGAACAATAAATTGTTCTGTACAGAAATTCATCAAGTATGAACAAATGTTCATTAAGCTTAGTCATATATTTCGAGAACTAATTACAAGATCAACTTGACTCGAAATTATTGATATGCTTACGATAGTCTAATTAGTTATGTGACAACATATCATAGATGAAAAGATGAATAATCTTGAGAAACATGTAATTCAGTCTTCACTTACCTTTTGTTGAAGAAGTTCTACAAAAGCTTTAGTTGATCTTCGCCTTCCAACGGTGATGACTATCGTGATGTCTGTTTCTTAACTACACTTTTATCCTAATCCGAGACTTAACTAATTGTAGACTAGAAATCAAGATATAGTTTTCACAACTAAATTTGACAACGAGCTTGAGATAGAAAAACTTATGAGTTCGACCGAGCAATGTTCTAACAACTACCCTTTAAGTTAATTAAAAACATATGGCTTCCGTTGAGAAGGTAAGTGACTCCCAATTTAATTTTAAAGTGTTATTGTTGTTTTTTGAAGGTAATGTTTAAAAACATATGTAACTGAATTTTTTTAGTTTCAGTCACTACCGGCACTGCTTTTAGTATGAATGCCATGTCGATATTCATGATTGTAGTTTCCAGAATTTTGAATGTACATATACCGACATGAAACATGTTTGAATCCCATGTCGGTATTTTGTGTCAATATTATTTCTGTTTTTTTAGTTTATACCGGCACTGACTTGCCGACATGCTCGATATGAAAACAACTGATATCTAAGCGAAAAAACTTAAGCTTCTGGCAAACTTGAAATATGTGTCGGCATGCTCGATAAAAAGATTTCAATGCCGGCAGTATAATTTGTAAGTACATTTTTTTGTACATTTTTTTTTTGAAATACCGGCATGGTTAGTTTTATATATATAATGCCGACGAAAAATTTAAATTTGGGGGATATTGTTTGTCGGCATGGTTAGAGTTTGAATGCCATGCCGATTAGACACCTGCCCGCATGGTATTCATACTCTCACCATGCCGGCATTGAGTTTATTTAGGCGTAACAATGGCGAAGTGAATGAAAAAAAATCAAATTTCATGACATTAATACTATATATACCTGAGTATTTGTAGTACTTGTATATTGAGCTTGTTTACTTTCTTGGGTTGGTTCTTCACAAAAATCTTCATGCTCATAAATATCATGATTTAAGGGTGTTTGGTCCACAAAAGTTGTAATTGTGAGTTGTTATCTGATCTATTAACTTAACTAAACATGATTAACTACTAAGTATGATTAGTGAGGGTAAAATAGGAATTACATAAATTATATGGATATGGGTTCTGAGAATTATTAATTAAATCCCTATTTTGTCTTATTAGCATATCCCATATTATTTTGGGTATACCACAATTGGGCGTTCGTATTAAATAAGTAGATAGTATATTAAAGGACATGCTTCACTCACCAGTAGGGCTGTCAACGGATGAAATTCCGGCGGATTCTCACCAATCCGAGTCCGATAGGCTAAGTGTTATCGGAATTCCGAAATCCGGTAACATCCGGCGGAATTTTAAAATTCGAATCCGATTTTGATAGTTTAACTTATCGGAAATCCGATAATTCCTAAAAATATGAAAAAATTGGGTAAAAAGTATTAAAAATTACTAATCCGGTTAGAAATTCTGATAATTTCCGATAAATTCCGTTAAATTCCGATAATTTATGATAATTTCTAAGAATACAATTTCCGATAGTCAACATCTTTATCCTAGGTGTAGGAAATTACTAGTACATTCCTATGTGTTATCGGATAACTTAACAATAGGATGGGGTGTAATCTGATTCCGATACGTTAAGGGGGGGAAATCCGATAAGAATTCCGATCCGACATCCGATATCCGATATAACGGATAAAATCCTATAGGATCTCGAATTCTCGGAAACGGATTTCGGATTTCGGACTATTATTGACAGCCCTACTCACCAGTGAAGTAAGACCAAATGCTTTTTGTCATAGAACAATTGAGAAGAGATGCGACGTTGTTTCAATATACAATATGCACCACTAAATAGTGTCGGACTAGGTGATATTCAGCTGAATTGACTGAATACAATCATTCAGTACTTCATATTCTCTTCTGGCAACGCTAGAAATCCTTTGTGAAAGTTGTAGATTCAGATGTATAATATTAATATCATCTGCAATAGTTTCATTAACCAGTTTATGTTTAGAAGAATAAAGGAAGATAATAAGGACGGGAAAAGTTCGTAAATGGGTTCAGAAAAACCTTTCTATCTTCCCAAAAATTGACCAACATATTGTTAACCTTGAATCTAGAATAAGGAGTATATAGTAACTTTATTTGCATAATCGCCTTCCAAACTGGTTTACGTCAATGACTATTAGGATTTTTAGTGAGCCAAGTAAAGAATCCTCACCGTATTTTTCTTCAATGATAGTTTTTCAAAGCATATTGTTCTCCTTGGTATATCTCCATAACCATTTAGTTATAAGAGCCTCATTTATAGACTTCAAACATTTAACACCAAGAACAGCATGCTTTTTTTCCCTACAAATGACATTCCATCTAACTAAATGCAACTTTATACGGTTATTATTATCATTCCATAAAAAAATCTCATGATTTTTTTCTTCTTTAGAAAAATAAGCAGAGCTAAGCCGAAATACAGATGGCTAATTAACATTCAACAGGGAGATATTGTTTTCTGACTAAAGGTTAGGAGAGAGATGGGTGCTACAAAAGAAAGCATCAGAAGTGTTATATGTCCCATATTGTCTTCCTCCAATTTATCCCTAATGATGTGGCATCCATTTAAACCCTTCATTTGGGAATAATGAACCCTTAGGGGGGAGTGGTTCCCAACTGAATATCCATGGACCAGTATTTTTGCGACACCTCATTGGGGATAACAGTGTGAGACAATAAGTGAGAATAGGAACAATTTTGGGAAAGCATGAAGGTTCTGGCTTTCCCAACTGACACTAAGAGAGATAACAGTTCCCTAACAAAACATACTAACTAACTTAAAGGAAACATAATTTGATACGTTGAATCACAGTCAACTTAAGCAAGATAAAAATAAACTTGGTTTGAATCTGTTTCATCCCTTAGTAAATTAACATGATATGATCGCATGAATATTCTTTAAATCGCATCTTGGTAGAGATATTTAAACTTCCTAATGCTAGTCATGTCTTCAAATTCAATTTTGATATTTATATGTTGTATCTCCTTGGCCCATGTGAAAGCTAATTCATCTTCCCTGGAGCTCTCATCCTCTCCAAAGTGTCCTGGATATCCCCTTGCTCCAGTACAGGATCCTGTAAGATCATGGGCTTTGAGACCAGCATAGTTGCAATTGTTATTAGAGTCATGTAAAGTGCAGATTTTTATAGTGACACTAATAGACTTCATGTCACTATGGTGTAACTTTTCACTATCAAAGCTTCCAGATTTCTTGTAATAGAGGTTGTTTAGAATGTGATCCTGGATATTGTTAACCTTGTCGTAGGAGTAGAGATTTTGTTTGATGCTTTTCGCAGCCAAAATTGTATTTTGATTCAATTTTCCTAAACACAAAGTCACGCCTAGCTTTCAAGACGAACCCGCTAACACTAACACATATAGTAATTTTGTGTTTTATGTAAGAGTCACCACCAAACGAGGGATTAAACCAATAACAAAAATTGGTGTTAATTCCAAATTTTGTGTGATTATCTCCAAAAGTTTATTTCCAGACAAAAATAACCAAGGGGCTTTCTGAAAAAGCGGGGGTCTAACAACCTCACCCAATATTTCGCTTAGCAATCTGTATGGACTAACTCCAATATACTTACAAGAGCATCAACTAGACAGTTAGACTCAATCTTATAAAAAGTATATCAAGGAGTTATATCTCAATCTCTCAATTCAATCCGCAATCAAACAAATAACAATTTGCGAGCCCGATTGAATATAAGAGAGATTACTTGAACGGTACCAAAAACCAATGTTCAAGGATCAATCAATTTCAATCAACAACCAAAGGTTGGATTTACCAATTGATCGATTCAACGCACAACCTGTGATATTTCAATTATATAACAAAATATAATGCGGAAAAGAAACAACACAGACACCAGAAGTTTTGTTAACGAAGAAACCGCAAATGCTGAGAAACCCCAGGACCTGGTCCAGATTTGAACACCACACTGTATTAAGCCGCTACAGACACTAGCCTACTACCAATGAACTTCAGACTGGACTGTAGTTGAACCCTAATCAATCTCACACTGATTCAAGGTACAGTTGCGCTCCTTACATCTCTGATCGCAGTAGGATACTATGCACTTGATTCCCTTAGCTGATCTCACCCTCAACTAAGAGTTGCTACGACCCAAAGTCGAAGACTTGATAAACAAATATGTATCACACACAAAAGTCTATAGGAATAGATAAATATGTCTCCCACAGAAATACCTACGGGTTTTGTTCCGTCTTTTGATAAATTAAGGTGAACATGAACCAATTGATATACCGGACTTATATTCCCGAAGAACATCCTAGAAATATCAATCACCTCACAATAATCTTAATCGACTAGCGAAACAAGAGATTGTGGAATCACAAATGATGAGACGAACGTGTTTGTGACTACTTTTATATCTTGCCCATCGGAGATATAAATCTCAAGCCAATCTTACGATTGTAATCAATCACGATAGAAACAGCAAGATCAGATCACACAACTACAGAGAAAATAGTTGGGTCTGGCTTCACAATCCCAATGAAGTCTTTAAGTCATTAACCTACAGGGTTTCGTGAAAAACCTAAAGTTAAAGGAGAATCTACTCTAGCTTATACAACTAGTATCACACAGGAGGGTGGGGATTAGGTTTCCCAGTTGCTAGAGTTCTCCTTTATATAGTATCCAAATCAGGGTTTGCAATCTAAGTTACCTTGGTAACAAAGCATTCAATATTCACCTTTAGATGAATACCTGATTAGATTCAAGCTAATATCTTTCAACCGTTAGATCGAACTTAGCTTGTTATACACAAATGAAATGTAACTTCATTTAGGTTTGAGTAACCGTACCTAAACGTGTACACTTAGTTGGATCAACAATAGTTAACCAATGGTTAGCCATATGAGCACTTTCATATCAACCTTATTCATCTTCACCATAGCTAGTTCAAGTGACTCAAATGAACTAGTTAGAGAGTTATTCAATTGCTTAGATCTTATAGAAGTATACAAGACACAATTGAAGCAAAATCGGTTTTGATTCACTCGAATCGATTCATGAACATTATAGCCACGGTTTTCAAAGATTGCATTCCTTAATATATAAATGTTTTAGTTCATGAACAAACCGATTTTAGAAAGTAACCTACTTAAGTATGCATACGGGTACGCGTACTTAAGTAACCGGATTGAGTTTTTTTTCACTTTATAACTCCAGCAGAAATTCACGGACGTGAACTTTCCGCCAGTATGCGTACGGGTACGCATACTTACCCGGATTTCCAACAACCGCCAGTACGCATACGGGTACGCATACTTTGGGTTCCCGGTTTTTGACTTTTACACAAATGTGAGAACACACCATGTTTATATCCAAAGGTGGTTACATGTTCTAAACTCTCATTTCAATCATTGAAACTTTCTTAGAGGATGTTATATAGTTGTTATTCACAAACTATTTTTCATCAAAGCGATTTTCAAGTTATTGAAATATTCAACATGACTTTCGTCACGAGTAAAGATGAACTTGGCCAAAGTGAAAGCTTACCAACACATATTTCGAGAAATAGATAAGCGAGATAAACTCGACTTGAAATACCAAATGTGTATAATCGAAGTCTATATAGCAATACGACTTTTGTCTCAAGATAGGAGATAGAATAGATATACTTTTGAGTGATAGATAAGTTCAAGTATCCACATACATTTTTGTCGATGAAGTTCCACAAGCTCCTTGAGTAGTTCTTCGTCTTTGCATGATGAACGTCGTGGAGTCTAGAGCTCAACTACACTTACTATCCTAGTCCGAGACTTAGCTATAAGTATACTATAAATCAAGACTTATAGTTTTGGCAACTAAACTTGACAAACAAGCTTGAGATAGCAACGCTTGCGAGTTCGACCGAGCAGTGCTCTAACACTTTCCATGAAGATACGTGTCATGCTCACCTCCCCACAATTGCAAGACTTGCAAATAAGATCAATGTGTGGAGAATGCTTGCAATTTTAGCATTTGCTTGGATAATTCCATGCCTACACTTTTGGAAAAAAAAGTTTGATGGCTGGTGAATTATCCATTTTGTAGGTCTTATTCCAATCTATAGATTAGATGTCATTTTTTTACTTGGCATCCATTTTTTTTATTTATACAAAGACTTGATAGAGACAACCCGATGAACGCACAATCCACACATATTTACCGCGCTACTTATATTTGCAATAACATTGTTGATATTTACTTGTAAAAATGAGCTGATTTGGAAATTTTCACATAGATGCTTATTAGAATATTATAACACAGATATATGCCAGAGCTTGTAGTCCTTCTTAATGCAGTTCGAACAAGTCGGCATAACGGAATCTTGATTGAAAACACCTTAGTATTATTGTAAATTTTGCATCGCCATTTATACTTCAATCTATGATGGAATATATCAAGAGGGTTCGACCATTAATACTTTTTTTGAAACTGAGGAATCACTTGGGTACTAAGACCGGGTCTTATGGCTCTTCCCAGGAGCTTCCTAATTACCTTTCTACGTCATCTTGGGAAGAGCCTATCCTTTGTGGTCATTTCCTATTTATGGTGAACGAATAATGATCATACGTTTTAGGTAGAAAAACGGTTAATAGTTTTCCGTTATTTAAGTTATAGGGTCCACTTATTCAAAGTTATACGAGTTTTAACCAAAATCCTATTTAAGTACCCAATTTTTAACCAAAATCGGTTAATAATTATCGGATACAATTAAGATACACGACTTTTATGTAAAAACTCCACCTGACCTCACCAAGTTACATGGTTTTTAATTTTGAAACGGTTAATAGCTATCCGATTTTCACTTTTTGAGAATGACTAACCATTTCCCATCTTCAGAGTCTTCCCGCTGGGATTCCCAAACACCAGGGAAGGCTAGCGGGAAGAGGGAGTTTTAGCCACGTTTTTTTGCTTTGGGAAGAGCTTGGGCATCTCCATAAGTCCCAGTCTAATAGAAACAATTTAAAATGAACTTTAAGGCAACAGTTTTCTCATTTGCCCTTTTTTGGATACAAAGTGGAGTTAGAGTACACGTGCAATAAGTGGTATTTTTTCGACCAACATATTATTTTCGGGAAAAAAATGCCAATAAGGTTTATCTGCAAGAGACTTTGGCTTGCTTATTGGTCGTGTGGTATTAAAGAGGCCTAAGTAGTTTTAACCTTAATGGCGTGTTTGGGTAGGAGGAAGGGAATCATATTCTCTGAAGAGGGTGAATAATAAACCTATAACCCCTATAGGCTTTGAGTTCCCTTACTTTTTGGGAATTCTATCCATATTCTTCCGCCATTCCTATTTACCAAATGTGGAAATTGAACTATATTACCAAGAAACTGGTTTCATTCCCTCAAACCAAACATGTCATAAAAGTTATCAAGAAAGCAGGTTTTATATATGTAGTCATCGTTTGTGGTTCTTTTATGTAAAGGATAATCCAATCCCCTTGGTATTTTAAAGGCTTGATCCAAGACATCTCTAACATTAAAAATAGTTTTGATGTTATTATCTTCGATCATGTTATAAGGATGATGTGTTAACAAATAAAGCTTTTAAATCAACAGATAAAAAGAATAAAGATTTCTAGTCCACCTCAAGACATTATCAATTATCTTGTAGCTGACATCCAGGGTACCTCTTAACCTGGAATGATCAAAGTAATTACTAATTAGTTATTTGTTATTTCAAAGGACACACCAAGAAAAAAAAACACCAACAAGATTAACTCTATTCAAAGAGACTTTTGGCAAGGTACAAAAGTTAATTATAAAGGTGTGTACATAAATTCTTGGAATTCTTTGTAAACCTACTAGTATGGGTGGTTTGGGATTTGAAGAAGCAGGAAAATGAACCAATCAATGATTAGCTAAAATTACTAGAAGGATGGTGAAAAAGCGGGGGTCTAACAACCACACCCAATATTTCGTTTGGCAATCTGAATAGACAAACTCCAATATACTTTCAAGAGAATCAACTAGACAGTTAAAACTCAATCTAGACAAAAGTATATCAAAGAGTTTTATATCTCTATCTCTAAATTCAATCTGCAATCAACAAATAGGAATTTGTGAGCCCGATTGAATATAAGAGAAATAACTTGAACGGTACCAATGACCAATGTTCAAGGATCAATCAATTTCAATCAACAACCAAAGGTTGGATTTACCAATTGATCGATTCAACGCACAACCTGTGATATTTCAATTATATAAAAAAATATAATGCGGAAAAGAAATAACACAAACACCAGAATTTTGTTAACGGGGAAAACCGCAAATGCAGAAAAACCCCGGAAACTAGTCCAGATTTGAACACCACACTGTATTAAGCCGCTACAAACACTAGCCTACTACCAGTGAACTTCGGACAGGACTGTAGTTGAACCCTAATCAATCTCACACTGATTCAAGGTACAGTTGCGCTCCTTACGTCTCTGATCCCAGCAGGATACTACGCACTTGATTCCCTTTAGCTGATCTCACCCACAATCAAGAGTTGCTACGACCCAAAGTCGAAGACTTGATAAACAAATCTGTCTCACACAGAAAAGTTTATTGGAATAGATAAATCTGTCTCCCATTGAAATACCTACGAGTTTTGTTCCGTCTTTGGATAAATCAAGGTGACCAGGAACCAATTGATATATCGGACTTATATTCCCGAAGAACAGCCTAGAAATATTAATCACCTCACAATAATCTTAATTGTATGGTAGCGAAACAAGATATTCTGGAATCACAAACGATGAGACGAAGATGTTTGTGACTACTTTTTATCTTACCTATCGGAGATTAAATCTCGAGCCAATCTTAAAGAAGATAGTACTCAAACACGATAGAAACAACAAGATCAGATCACGCAACTACAAAGAAAATAGTTGGGTCTGGCTTCACAATCCCAGTGAAGTCTTTAAGTCATTAACCTACAGGGTTTCGTGAAAAACCTAAGGTTAAATGAGAATCGACTCTAGCATATACAACTAGTATCACACAGGAGGTGTGGGGATTTGATTTCCCAGTTGCTAGAGTTCTCCTTTATATAGTTTTTAAATTAGGGTTTGCAATCTAAGTTACCTAGGTAAAAAAGCATTCAATATTCACCATTAGATGAAAACCTGATTAGATTCAAGCTAATATCTTTCAACCGTTAGATCGAACTTAGCTTGTTATACACAAATGAAATGTAACTTCATTTTGGTTTGAGTAACCGTACCTAAACGTGTATACCATGTTGGCTCAACCGTAGTTAACCGAGGTTAGCTATATGAACACTCTCATATCAACCTTATTAATCTTAACCATAACTAGTTCAAATAACTCAAATGAAACTAGTTAAAGAGTTGTTCAATTGCTATATTCTCATAGAAGTATACATGAACACAATTGAAGCAAAATCGGTTTGATTCACTCGAATCAATTCATGAACATTATTAGTTCATGAGCCAACCGATTTTAGAACTTTAACCACTCAAGTATGCAAACGGGTACGCATACTTAAGTAGCCGATCTGAGTTTGGGTTCGCCAATATACAAACGGGTACGCATACTTGGTACACTTCCAAAACCCAACAGAAATTCCCGGACCTATACCTTACGCAAGTATGTGTACTAGGTACACGGAATTTCACAACTACAAGTACGCATACGGGTATGCATACTTTAGTTCCGGTCATGGATCGCATACATGCAAGAAAGCACACTATGTTTATAATCCAATGATGATTAAGTATTCTAAACTCATATTTCAATCATTGAAACTTTCTTAGAGGATGACAATATCCGTTTTCACACACTATTAGCATCAAAGCAATTTTCAAGTTATTGAAATAATCATAACGAAACATTCCAAGTCTACACCAAATGATTGTATCACACAAACCATGTAAGATGTTACTCGGCGATTTTCACATGATCATCTTTTGACTTTCGTCAAGAATATGAGATGAACTTGGTTGAAGCGGAATATTACCAACATATATTCCGAGAAATATGTAAGCGAGTTAAACTCAACTCGAAATCTCAAATGTGTATAATCGACAACTATATAGTAATACGACTTTTGTCTCAATATAGGAGATAGAGTAGAAATAGAATTTCCAAGTGATAGATGAGTTTTAGTCTCCACATACCTTTTGTTGATGAAGTTCCACAAGATCGTCTTAGTAGTTCTTCGTCTTCATTTGATGAACGCCGTGAAGTCTAATGCTCAACTACACAATCTATCCTAGTCCGAGACATTAATATAAGTAGACTAGAAATCAAGACTTATAGTTTTGATCACTAACATTGACAAACAAGCTTGGGATAGCAATGCTTGCGAGTTCGACCGAGCAATACTCTAATAATCTCCCCCTTTGTCAATTTTAGTGACAAAACTATCAATACATATGGATTACAAAATAAATAAACTTTGTAGCTTTTCATCTAAATGCTTGATCTCCTCGGTTCTTCAATATTACTTGAAATCTTCGTCACTTCCAAGTACTCCAATAATTACAAATGTGTTCAATTCCGCATCATTGTTGTTGAAGATCCGTAGCTATAACAATGAGAAAACAGTTGCTCCCAATCATTGTTATACGGTGTCATAGTATCATTATACAGAATCAAAGTCCAATTGTATCACAACTTTGATAACAATACTATGGTGATATGTATCACTCCACCTTAGTCAATACTTCATCTCAACATGAAAACCACTCCCCCTTACATAATGATCCGTAAACCATATGTATTTGTAGTGTGAACTACACATTAATTCTCCCCCTTTTTGTCAATATAAATTTGCAAAGGTACGAAAACTAGTGGGATCCTCATGAAATTTTCATAGAGATACTTCATGACCAAAAGAGAACAACATACCAACTTGTTTAGATGCCATCAAATAGCCAAAACTAAATGCATTCATCAAGGAGTTTATAAAGATACAAGATAACCCCTACAATATTCCACAGCCGCACTCCCTACAAAGATTTGGCAATTAAGAACTCTCCCCCATAAAATGTCATTCCCGAAAGAACAACAAGAGCGACCTTACTTTTACATGAAAAAAGGGATTTCTTTGGACATTAACAAATCACATAAGAATATGAATTTGTATCCAAAAATCTCAATTGAATTAACCACAAGGAAAATGATCAATTCAATTGGTCATGCTCAACATAAGAAAACTTACGGAGCAACACAGTATATGCACAAAGATGTGGATCATGGAAAGACCAATACTGCGGAATAATCAAAGATTCATTCTATTTTTCATCACTATTTGCACAATGACATGTAATAGACTTAATCTTTGTAAACAAAAGTTCATCCTTTCTTCCATCAATATTTGCATAATGACATAAAAGGCTTAACTTTTGTAGTCAAAAGTCCATTCTATCTTTTATCAAAACTTTCATACCGACATATAATAGAGTTAACTTTTGAACAAGTATGGGACAGTCAAGGTTCACGTACGTAAAAAACATATCCCATAACAATTTGCAATATATAAAACCATAAAGATTAATACTACAAAAATCATCTTCCAAGAATCTAAACAAATAAATCTAAAAACATTGCAAGATGAAAACGTTGGCAATAGCTATGTGTACTCACAATAATGGCTATTTCAAACCTTAGTTATCCTTCTTAAAAACACAAAAATAAATTCTCACAAGAAGTTTCTTAGACATTGAGACCTCTGAAAAATTCTTTATCGTCCCCGAACTCCTTGTTGTCAACAGCCATGGGAACATAAGGTTCGTGAAGAAATGAGTCAATTCCAACAAACCTTTTGAACTGATGCCGAACCAGGGCCTTCTGAATTTCAAGAGTTCTCAAAGCAATAGCCTTTATTTCCTGAATCTCCTTCTTTGTTTCCTTCAACTCTTCAAGAACACCAGAAAACTTCTGAGAATTTGAAGGAACAACTCTTGGCTTCCTCACATTCCTTATTTTTCTTTTCAAAGTTGGAGGTAACGGAGATTTATCTTTTTCCTTCATGATTGATGGCTTAATAATCATATTAACATCTTTTCCATCGGGCGACATAATGCTTGGAGTATCCATATGAACGGAATTGTGAGAGGAAATCATAAGATAATCTCAACAAGCAGTCTTATGATAAAAAAAAGTTTCAAGTGAAGGAAAAAAAGAAGGAATGTAGGGTTACGGAACTTTTAAACACATAAGTTCACGCACATACAACTCTCAACCCTAAAGAGGGTAGAATTATCGAGAATAACCCTCTTTTATTGATTAAACAGGGAAGTCCTTTCCAATATCTATTAATATGAAAAGAGGCACGAATTCTAGACTTACAATGCTCAGCAGAGCAAAAACAAGAAGAAAAAAATTCAATATAATCTAAAATAATTTTATTTTCCTAAAGCCTGAGGTGTGCATAATCTTATCTCTTTTGATCAGGCACATGAGACAAGATGCACTAACCAACACAATTTAAAGTTGTGCTGGGGTGAACAATAATCTGTCCACCATATCCTTTTCGAAAGGAATTCATAGATCCATGTTTCTCATAGTGTTTAGACCATAAATTTCTCTCTAATGATCTAGTCTTTTCTTTGGAAACTAACTTCTTTGAAGAAAAGATGCGTTTACATACCTCTGATGATTGTTGAACAAGTTTGAGCTTGTTTGCTAATCGATTCGCTCTTCGCTGAAGTTTGTTGACATATCTCATTTTGTGTTTGTACTTGAACCACTTTGAAAGTTCATGACCTTTGAGAGAACAATAAGAGCATGTCAACCTTGAAGATGATTCAGACGCCCGAGATGTGTACGCGGCTAGACACATAGTGGAACCTGAAAAATCAGAAAAAGAGTTTCCAGTAGAAACAGGTAGATACATTCTTTCTTCCAGACCGGTTGAGATTTCTTCTAAAAGAATATCAAGATTGATGTATGTAATGCTACAATTATCAAAATTAATATTTTCACAAAGAAGTGCAACACTTGACTTTTCGTCTTCATTAGAATCATCAGACATTTCATCAAGAGTTGCAGCTAGACCATTGTTCCCAGTGTATTTTTTACGATTTGGACACTCATTTGCAAAATGGCCAAAACCTTTACACTTAAAGCACTGAGGCATATCCTCGTCATCAGTTTCATCATTATCCTTGTTTTTAGGAGGAACACGATAATGAGGTTTAACTGATGACCTGGGTTTATCTTTGGAGAACCGTTTACCTCTCTTCAAAAGAAGATCCCTAAATTGTCATGTGATCAGGGAGACTGACTTGTCAAGATCTTCATCTGATGAATCAGCCTCAGAAAAATCATCTTCAGAGATGCAAACACTTTTACTTTTATCAAGTAATTTAGTGTTCTTTTGTGCTTTGAAAACTACATCCTTTCCGGATTCGGATGTATGCTCATGATCAAAGATCTTTAACTTCCAAACCAGAGTGTTTCTGGAAAGAGTTGCAAGGTTATTACCTTCATCGATGGCATGCTTCTTAGAGTCGTATCTGGATGGCAGCGATCTGAGAATTTTCATCACAATGTCCTTTTCAGGAATAGTCTTACCCAATGCAAAAGATGCATTAACAATTTCAGACACTTTGTGATTACACTTATCAAATGAATCTTCATCTTCCATATGAAGGTTTTCTCAATCAGAATTTAGGTTTTGCAACCTAGCTTCCTTTTCACAGGTATTCCCTTAAAATACGGTTTCTAAGATATCCCAAGCATATTTAGACCGAGTGCACGTAGACACATGGTGCTGAAGATCTGGAGTAATGGCATAAATGATAGCATTTAACCCGTCAGAATTTTGCTTTGCAGCGAGAATCTCGGCAGGTTCGTATGCACCAATATTCTTTGGAACAATTGCATCGCCTTCTGCAACAACCGGAGGATTATAGCCATTAACTACATAAACCCATGTTTGAAAATCACACGCTTGAAGAAAGGCACGCATAGCAATTTTCCACCATAAGTAATTTGAGCCATCAAAGACTTGTGGTACGTTTATAGAGATAACACTTCTGTCCATATTCAGATCGCTACAAACACAGACTTATAATGTCTTTAATGTGTTTGCCTGCTCTGATACCAATTGAAAAAGCGGGGGTCAAACAACCACACCCAATATTTCGTTTGGCAATCTGAATAGACAAACTCCAATATACTTTCAAGAGAATCAACTAGACAGTTAAACTGAATCTAGACAAAAGTATATCAAAGAGTTTTATATCTCTATCTCCCAATTCAATCTGCAATCAGCAAATAGGAATTTGCGAGCCTGAATGAATATAAGAGAAATAACTTGAACGGTACCAAAGACCAATGTTCAAGGATCAATCAATTTCAATCAACAACCAAAGGTTGGATTTCCCAATTGATCGATTCAACGCACAACCTGTCATATTTCAATTATATAACAAAATATAATGCGGAAAAAAAATAAGACAGACACCAAAAGTTTTGTTAACGAAGAAACCGCAAATGCAGAGAAACCCCAGGACCTGGTCCAGATTTGAACACCACACTGTATTAAGCCGCTACAGACACTAGCCTACTACCAATGAACTTCAGACTGGATTGTATTTGAACCCTAATTAATCTCACACTGATTCAAGGTACAGTTGCGCTCCTTATGTCTCTGATCCTAGCAGGATACTACGCACTTGATTCCCTTAGTTGATCTCACCCACAACCAAGATTCGCTACGACCCAAAGTCGAAGACTTGATAAACAAGTCTGTCTCCCACATAAAAGTCTATTGGAATAGATAAATCTGTCTCCCATTGAAATAACTACGAGTTTTGTTCCGTCTTTTGATAAATCAAGGTGAACAGGAACCAGTTGATATACCGGACTTATATTCCCAAAAATAGCCTAGAAATATCAATCACCTCACAATAATCTTAATCATATGGTAGCAAAACAAGATATTGTGGAATCACAAACGATGAGACGAAGATGTTTGTGACTACTTTTTATATTGCCTATCGGAGATTAAATCTCGAGCCAATCTTAAAGAAGATAGTACTCAAACACTATAGAAACAGCAAGATCAGATCACGCAACTACAGAGAAAATAGTTGGGTCTGGCTTCACAATCCCAATGAAGTCTTTAAGTCGTTAACCTATAGGGTTTCGTGAAAAACCTAAGGTTAAAGGGGAATCGACTCTAGCTTATACAACTAGTATCACACAGGAGGTGTGGGGATTTGATTTCCCAGTTACTAGAGTTCTCCTTTATATAGTTTTCAAATCAGGGTTTGCAATCTAAGTTACCTTGGTAACAAAACGTTCAATCTTCACCGTTAGATGAAAACCTGATTAGATTAAAGCTAATATCTTTCAACCGTTAGATCGAACTTAGCTTGTTATACACAAATGAAATGTACTCTCATTTAGGTTTTGTAACTGTACCTAAACGTGTACACCATGTTGGCTCAACCGTAGTTAACCGAGGTTAGATATATGAACACTCTCATATCAACCTTATTCATCTTAACCATAACTAGTTCAAATTACTCAAATGAAACTAGTTAAAGAGTTGTTCAATTGCTATATTCTCATAAAAGTATACATGAACACAATTGAAGCAAAATCGGTTTGTTCACTCGAATCAATTCATGAACATTATAGCCACGGTTTGCAAAGAATGCATTCCTTAATATATAAATGTATTAGTTCATGAGCCAACCGATTTTAGAACTTTAACCACTCAAGTATGCAAATGGGTACGCATACTTAAGTAGTCGGTCTGAGTTTGGGTTCGCCAGTATGCAAATGGGTACGCATACTTGGTATACTTCCAAAACTCCGCATAAATTCCCGGACCTATACCTTACGCAAGTATGCGTACCGGTATGTGTACTTGGTACACAGAATTTCACAACTACAAGTAAGCATACGGGTATGCATACTTTAGTTCCGGTGGATCACATACATGCAAGAAAGCATACCATGTTTATAATCCAATGATGGTTAAGTATTCTAAACTCTTATTTCAATCATTGAAACTTTCTTAGAGGATGACAATATCCGTTTTCACACACTATTAGCATCAAAGCAATTTTCAAGTTATTGAAATAATCATAACGAAACATTCCAAGTCTATACCAAATGATTGTATCACACAAACCATGTAAGATGTTACTCGGCGATTTTCACATGATCATCTTTTGACTTTCGTCAAGAATATAAGATGAACTTTGTTGAAGCGAAAGCTTACCAACACATATTCCGAGAAATATGTAAGCGAGTTAAACTCAACTCGAAATCTCAAATATGTATAATCGACAACTATATAGTAATACGACTTTTGTCTTAATATAGAAGATAAAGTAGAAATAGACTTTCCAAGTGATAGCTGAGTTTTTAGTCTCCACATACCTTTTTGTTGATGAAGTTCCACAAGCTCGCCTTAGTAGTTCTTCGTTTTCATTTGATGAACGTCGTGAAGTCTAATGCTCAACTACACAATCTATCCTAGTCCGAGACATTACTATAAGTAGACTAGAAATCAAGACTTATAGTTTTGATCACTAACATTGACAAACAAGCTTGAGATAGCAACGCTTGCGAGTTCGACCGAGCAATGCTCTAACAGATTGTAATTAAGTCAACCTAGATCTTGGTGGGTTTAATCCTAAAATAAAATTATTTTAAAACAGTTCTACTTTTAAGCATAATGAATTCTAATACTTCTCGAATGCGGAAGTGTGCTTTTGAGGGCGCAAATCTTATTTATTAATACACTTGATGGGAAGTGGGATGTGCTCAATCTACATGGACTGGAAAATGGATACTTGATCTAGTAACAAATTTAAATAAAAAATGTTCTAACACGATCAACATGTTAACACTTGTGCCAGATTTGATTGACCTTGACACAAATAAGTGGAATCAAAATACAATCAAAGATAACTTTCCTCAAATTGGTCAAAAGATTCTAAACATTAATCTTTTCTTAGATCCTCATAATGCATTGGAAAAGGGTAATTGTTAGAGCACTGCTCGGTCGAACTCGCAAGTGTTGTTATCTTAAGCTTGTTTGTCAAGTTTAGTCGTCAAAATTTAAGTCTTGATTTCTAGTCTACTTATAGTTATGTCTCGGATTAAGATAGAATATGTAGTTGAGCTTTAGACTTCACGGCGTTCATTGATTGAAGACGAAGAACTACTAAGAGGAGCTTGTGGAACTTCATCAACAAAAGGTATATGGAGACTTGAACTTATCTATCACTCAGAAGTCTATTTCTATTCTATCTCCTATTGAGACAAAAGTCGTACAACTATATAGACTTTACATTATACACATTTGATATTTCGAGATGAGTTAAACTCGCTTATATCTTTCTCGAAATATACGTTGGAAAGCTTTTTTATTTAACCATGTTCCTCATTATTCTTGACGAAAGTCAAAAGATGATCATGTGAAAATCACCTGGTAACATCTTACATGATTTGTGTGAGACAGTCATTTGATGTAGGCTCAGAATGTTTCGTATTGATCATTCGATCACTTAAAAATTGTTTTGAAGCAAATAGTTTGTGTGAGACAGCTATTCCCGTCTTTTAAGAATATTTCAATGATTGAAATGGGAGTTAAGATCTAAAACCCATGTATGGATACATTACGGTTTGTGTACTTAGTGTACGAACTGTTTTGACGGAATTCAGGACCGAGAGTTTGCATACTCGTTCGCAAACTTTTTCAACTGTTCAACTCAGGGTACTTAACTTTGTATACCCGTTCGCAAACTGATTTAAATGTTGAAGTCCGGGAACCAAGTTTCCGTACCCGTTCGCAAACGGTTTCAACTGAGTTGGGTCCGGAGCTAAAGTTTGCGTACCCGTTCGCAAACTGTCGGCTTGTGACCAATGTCCGGAACTTATGTTCGCGTACCCGTTCGCAAACTTAAGTGGTTCAAGTTCTTAAATCGGTTAAGTATGATTTCATACTCATTAAAAAATACATTTATAAATTAGGAATGCAATCTTTGCAAACCGTGGCTAAAATGTTCATGAACTTATTCTTTTGAATCAAACCGATTTTGCTTAAATTGTGTCTTGTATACTTCTTTGAGAATATAAACAATTGAACAACTCCATGAATAACACAATTAGATTCATTTGATTATCAATTGATCTAGAAGTGTTAAGATGAACAAGGTTAAGAGAAAAGTGTTCATATGGCTAACTTCGGTTAACTGTTATTGAGCCAACTCAATATACACGTTTAGGTATGGTTACCCATATCTAAATGAAAGTATATTTCATTTGTGTGTAACGAGCTAAGATCAATCTAACGGTTGAAAGATATTAGCTTGAATCTTAAATCAGGTTTCATCTAACAGTGAATATTGATTGCTTTGTTCCAAAGTTATCAAACCCTGATTTGAAGACTAGATAAGGGAGAACTCTAACAAATTGGAAACCTAATCCCCGCACCTCCTGTGTGATACTAGTTGCGACTAGAGTCGATTCTCCTTTAACCTAGGTTTTTCCTAAAACCATTAT